>CM002485.1:5756611-5768137 GCA_000325765.3 Leersia perrieri
GCTAAGCACACTAGCTCAACACTAGGGCCTTAATGGGCCTTTATTCATGAAAGACTAATACCCTCTGGCCCATTATACCGACATATATAGATCGCGCAAACTCTATAGCATAACCTGCCTCGTTGGACTTCCTAAAATCGAGGCTCAGTAATCACTGCTTTCTAGATTTATCCTAGTGGTAGCACGCTAGTTGTCAACGTAGTGGCATATCTCAAAAATCTGTAAAATTTTAATGGCATAAATCAAAACTGAACAAATTAGAATGCCATGGACCTAAGTAACCCTTAAAAAGTTATGCGCTTAATCTGTTGAAATAGATTCACCATGTATTCTTTTCACTCCACGTTTTACCCAGCAATGAATTCTCTTGAATAACAGGGCATACACGAAATTCAGGTTAAGAACATATTATATCTCTACGTGAGACTGGATGTAAATAGGGTTGTTCACGGCTCAGACTGAAATTGCTCAACCTGTTGAACCAAAACATCCAAAACCATACTACGGTTCTACATGGTTCGAGGTTTGGGTTGTTCATAACCCATCGACACCGTGGGGATCATCGTCATTGGCTTCCTCTTGAGCGGCATGTTTCCTCGTGCATGATCATGATGAACCTTGATGATGGTGGCGGTGTCTCTTCGCGCTCTCAAGTGGCCCCGGCAGCCGCACCCCAACTCGCAAGGAATCCCAATCACGGATGAGCTTCTCAAAGACGCCGAATGGTGGCAGCCGGATGCCAAGGTAGCCAAAGCTTCTCAAAGACGCCTTCCGGAAGCAGGGGACGCGAATCGCGCCGCCGAATTTCGGTTCCCCGACGCCGTGGTGTCGAAGGCGAGGATGGCGGAGGATGTTCTCGGGGAGCGCACTGAGGATGTCATCGTTGGCGCTGGGAGATCGGAGGGCCTAGTCACATGCTGCCCATTAAGACAAAGTCGAGCACGCGCACGGCATAGGTTTCATATTTGCAAGGGTCTGATTTCGATCGTAACACAACAAATTTTCAGCTCTAGAGTCTAGACAGTCCAAAACGTTTATACCCCGAGGAAGAAAGGGGCCAAATCTTCAGAAAACTGCTGGTGAAACATTTTGAATCGCCTATTGCACCAAGAAGCGCATCTAATTGCAACAACCGGCGGAATCACTTGTTTGTGCCCTTGACAACAATGACGGCTTCAATTGTAAAGACAACAGGCATGACAAAAACAGAGAAGCACACCATTCCTAATACAGGGCTGGAGCCCAAGCGGCCCAACAAATTCACAATTAAATGGATGAAGCTAACGATCGGACAATTTTGCGAGCAGCTTAAAAAATACCAAATGCACGCTGTTTGCTCAAGCACACAATTAAATATATATCATGAGACAAGAAAAATCCTTGCCTTCCACATTTGGGCTCAAGTACCTGATAATCCCTATGACAAACATCCTTGCCCCTACTTGATCTGAGAGGTATACCTGATAATTGAGCTGTTTGGAGCTTTCAGAATTACATTTCACAGTGCTTCTTTTAGGCTTTGACTGAAGATCATGGGCTCTTCATCATATCATTGTCAATAATCATATCAACTCTCAAGGAAGCATCAGGTTTGTTTCTATACATCACCTTTGCCCCATCGCGGCGCAAGTAAATTTCCATGCAAATCCCTGGGCTAGCCAAGCTAAGCAGCTCCTCACACACCTCCTCGCTGACTGTTACTGAAGGATCAAAACCTAAAGTAATGGTCTTGAGCACTGGCGCCCATTTTAACAGTCGTTTAACAAAACATATTTCAAACTCTGCTCCTTTCAACATGCGGATTGCAATTTTCTGGAGAAAATGCAAGCAGATATCAACGGTTTCCCAGTCCTGTGGCTTGTAACAGAAGCAGTCAGATGAGCAAGGAACTTCTGCCTGAAATGAACAGGGCAGAAGGCATTAAGAATATTACAAATGGATATAGCCAAAAGGTCAGGAACAATAATGGAAAGTGGAAACAATCATTCTCATTGGAGATTGTATGCTTTTAAATCTGCCAGGAAGCGGTTGTGACATGCAGAACAAGGGTCAAAGCAAGAAATAGAAAAAATTAAAAATGTTATGCAGCTACATTGAGCAAAATTACAACATGCTCTATCATATATGATGTTTCAGATATCAACTGATTATTTGGCGTAGTTTTCTAAGGAGTCTCATCAATTAACCTGAATCTATGATACAACGTACTCATATCGATAAGTGCGACTAAGCAATATCTGCAGCCACAATCCGATTATTTTTGTTTATCATAGTAATCCTGAGTAGCACTACAATCGAACCGTTGAAAGAAAATGATGGCTGATAAGAGATACAAATTCAGTATATCTCCTATAAGGAAAAAAATAATACACAAATAAGGTAAAATCATGCAGACAAACATGCGTACAAAATATTCAACTTTTCAGAGTACTACCAACGATTACAATGTCTGACTGCAGTTAGTTCATCTCCTAGTTATGCAGGCCAGGAGTGTTTTCAATGCAGTTGTATCACCTTAGTGTAATTGGCTGACTTCAATGAAAGCTTCCTTTATTTAAAAAGGTAACTAGGTAAGTTCATCTCCAAACAGTGGTACTCAGCAGCTTCCTAGGCACCGTGATACTCTTATTGCTTAATTGATCAACCATGGTTGCTTTGAAAATTGCATTGTGTTGATTGCTCAATGCATTATTATTAAGGTAGATTTAGGATGTAGGTGATCTAATTGCCTCTAGATGGAAAATTGGCGCCTAAACACTAAACACACCTGAGGTAAATTTTGGGTCCAACTCAACAATGGTGCTCACTTACATGCACCATCTGAGCTTGCACTGTTAAGGGAGAAAAAGGAAATGACCTCCAGTGCAAATGCTACAAGTTTACAGGATTCACAAAGAAAAATGCAAGTTCAAGGAGGAACAAAGTAAGACGTCACAACATTAGAGATACAGTGAGCAAATTTATCTATCTAATATTGTACTCATTCTTTGGCCACATCCTCAGTTATGCAATATATGGAAAAACTTTCTAAACCAGGTCTTGGGGTAAAAGATACAATTGCCGAGAAAATATTCAGCAACAGTTACCATGTGATCCATCCTATATCACCCTGCAAGCAATGCCCATATATGGTGGGTCCCATGATCCATGGACCACTTGCTACCCCAACTCCCACGTCCTAACACACAAAGATGAATTGCTCTTGCTGTTGCAAATGTATTCGCTCATCAGCATTTTGCTTTTTCACATCCGGGCAGCAGGTTGTAATAGGACAATGAATGCCATAACGATGACCAGAGTGCGAGGAGTTGATTGGACAAGCAAAGAGATGCTACTTTAGTCCGAGTTGGGGAAAGAAATTAAATGGCAGGGCTTAGTATGATGTACACTTGTAGTTTCAGTACATAAACCAACAAGAACATATCAGTACTTAGACCAACAGCTCAAGTACTACCTTTTATAGTTACACGTCCAAGACGAGGTGCATAAAAGTAAAAAATACATCTACGACCTGCTTATCTACCACTACCTAAGTAGCTAATCAAATCAACGAAAAGGATGAATTACCTTAAGAATATCGTTATAAAGCAGTTTCAGCTCTCTTATACTGGTACACATCCTAAGAAAATGGAACACACAAGGTCCAAATGTGTGCCCTCTTGTGAATAAGAGCAGGGACAATATATCAATGTCAGGGAGTACACTTATGGCTTCCATCAAGCTCTCGCAGGAAACCATGCGCTGCAAAATAACAGAAATTCACAAAACATCATACATAACAGTGCGGAAAAACAGGACCAACTGGCTACTGCAGATCTCAAAGGTCAGAAATCACAAAATCCTTGATATAATTATGTAGTAAGTACAATACACTCTCCTATTCAAAGTGTATTTTGACAATGCACAAGGACTAAGTCAGTGATTAAATTGAGAAACAGACGAGAGAAAAATATAATGCCTCAGATGAACATCAAGAAACCTCAAACTTTATGACTTGAGAAGAACAATGTAAACAGTTTTAGTGGGCAATTGGGCTAGAAATGCCCCCAAATATCTTTATTATCTAATCACTCGTCTCCAAACTTACATCCACGGTAGACCCATGTACCGCCAAACTATATATTTAACATTTAATCTAGACACTCGTTTAAATGATAAAGTTAAAACATATCACAAAGGACTCCAACAAATCATACCTGGACCACAGATTATACCATATGTTGAGCTAAGTATTGTGTGACTTTTGTCATTATAAACAGTTTAACAGTTTTCTGTTTTACACTTCTGAGTGCCAGTGCTAAGATACTAGTAATGCGGTTATGCCTACCATTTGACCTATAAAGATATTACGACATTAGCTTGTCTATTGTTTGAATTTAACTCAACAGATTAGAGAAATGTACTCACCTCTGGATAGAATAGCGAGAGCTCAAGATTGTGAACTGCCTTGAAATTCTGCAGGAGAGCCACAGGGTCGAACTGCTTCAGGAATGCTGCAGTGTGAAAGCTGTAATAGTCATTCGTTTCTCCATAAATCGAAAAGACAAAGGTAGTGATCCTCTGGAGATGTGGCATCACATTGAAGTGGACTGAGCTCTGATTGTACATATCAACCCACATAAGTGTCTCCAGTGCCGGAGCAGTAATGTTAGCGGTTGTTACCATCAAGCTGATGCAACGGGACACAGCTAGTTCTCTAAGCATAGGAGCAAAAATGGTGAGTTGCTGCAACCCTCCCAAATCATACAGGTCAACATGAAGGAGAGACTCCGAGCGGATGGCTAGATTTGACAACCCTTGAGCTCTGCGGAGACTGAGATATCGCAGCGACGGGCACCGCCCCGACGAGAGGACGTCGCCGGGATCGCACTGGCTGTCGAACCGGAAGTGGTCCAAGCGCAGCCAGATGAGCTTCTCGAAGACGCCGGATGGTGGCAGCCGGATTCCAAGGCCGCCTAAGTGGATGGTGATATGGGTGGCCTTCTGGAAGCAGGGGATCTGAACCACACCCCCAATCCCGTCCGCCGCCGCCGAATTTCGGTTTCCCCTCATCGCGATGACGACGAGCACGCCTTCCAGGCGGCGCGCGGCCATATTGAGGACGGCGGCAATCTCGTGCGTGGCGGGGTTGTGGCATCTGACATCGAGATGTTGGAGGACGGGGGCGGCGTGGAGGCGAAGGGCAGCGCTGACGCGGGCGAGGTCAGTGACGGTGGGGAACCCTAGCCACGGGAGGGTGGTCCAGAGGTGGCGCCAGCGGCGGGAGAGGAGGCTGGTCAGCGCGGCGGCGGCGGTGGAGCGGAGGCGGAGGAGGATGAGGTGGAGGAGTTCGTCGGGGAGCGTGCTGAGGTGGTCGTCGCCGTCGCCGTCGCCGCCGCCGTCCGCCATTGATGCTTCGAGCTCGTCGCCGGGGAGGGTTTTGGAAAATGGGGTTTCCTCTTCTTTTTTTCTTTTCTGGTTTGGAAACGGGGGATTTTCACTGCATCGGATTTTGGGGTCGGACTCACCGCAAGTCTGAGTGAGTCGGTCACTTTCTTTTTTTTTTACTCTCTCTGTTCTGTTTGACAACGTAAGATGTTTTAATTTTTTTAATATTTAAATATTTGTCTTATATAAAAATATGTAATTATTATTTATTTTTTATGACTTAATTTTTTAAACATGATTTATTATTCTTTATATTTACAGTAAATTTTTAAATAAAATGAATGGTTAAATATGACGAGTAAAATATCAAAAACAACTTACATTATAAATTATAAAGCAAATGTAATATTAAAGAGAGTAACACCCTCCCATTCTATTAAAAGAAATGAGTCTTACAAAACATCTCGCTTTGGCTAGCTGGCCTAGTATTTTTTTGTGGAAGAAATTATGGGCTTGCTCAATGGTTGTTATTTATGCCAATACCATTTTTTTGAAAAAAAAATAATTGACAAATTTTGGTAGATAATAAATTAATGGTGTGTTCATTTGTTGATGTTTGGTAAATAGAAAAAAATAGTAGTACACACAAAACAAGAAATGGCATTAGTACGTGATTAATTAACTATTAGCTAAACATGAAAAATAGATTTTTTTGATTTTTTAAAATAACTTTTATGTAGATTTTTTTTTCAAAAAACACACCAGTTCAGGAAGTGTGTGCACGAAAAAAAAACACTTGTAAAGTTGCCAACACTGTTTCTTTTGTAAAAAAAAAATTGACTGATGCTTATCAATTTTTTCAGTCACGTGGTGAATAGGTGGCTCCAATATACTTTACCATTGCAACCTACAACATTTGGTTTCTTCTCATAAAATACTGTCAAAATTTGTAAGGCTATAAACTCACATTAATTCATCACTGCATAATATTGGCATTGGCTAAAAGGTAGTATAAAAATTCAACATTACCAAAATCTACCCTAGAGTTAAACAGCGTAGCAGCGCGGAGACGGTAAACCCGTGCATCGATATTCCAAACCGGTGGTAACCTCAACTGCACGAGCCAGCTGCATCCGCGCGCGGCCATCTTCCTCCTCCCCTCTCACATCGATCCCTTTCTCGATGGCTGCTGTCGTCAAAGCCGGTGGCGGCTCGGACACAGAAGCACCCCGGCCACCGTCATCATATACACGCACTGACTACGACTCCGTGCACGAAAATAGCCCAGCGAGGCACGTCGTGCACTTTGCCGTCACTACGATAATTGCATGACAGAGGTCATTAAATATTTGACGTCGTTGACTTTTTGACACGCAGTTCGTTTTATTCAAAAACTTTTATGAAATATACAATAACTATATATGTGCATAAAAGTTTATTTAACAATAAATCAAATGATAGAAAAAGAATCAATAATTTCATAAACTTTTTGAATAAAACGAGCAGTCAAACGACATATGTAAAAAAATTAACGACGTCAAACATTTAAGGACGGAGAGAGAGTACAGAGCAGGGTGATCATATAGTGTCATTTTGTCAACCGCCGTTGTTGTTTTCTAGCTAGGTGATCAGCATTGCCAGCGAATTAAACTCTGAGAGCAGCGTATCAGGAGTAGCAATTGGTGTTGATTCTTGAATCACTGTGATGCACATGATGCTCTTGGCTAAGTCTTTATTTAATCTAATCAGGTGCAAGGAAATTAGGTGTTTCATGCAGCAAATTAATGTGGTTTCGCCTGTTGGAGACATGTCTTCTCCATTCAGTGTGGAACTAAGTTTGGCAGCTTATAGGTACTTAATATATTCTTGAGCAAGTTCATCCACCACTAATGCATTGGACCTATGTTTCAGTGATGGCCTAAACTATTGTGCTCTGTAGTAAAATTCAGGTATTGCAAATATTTGCAGTAGGATTTGTTCTTCAAGTGAATGGCCACTATATGAGCTAAGTTTTTTATTTTATTTTAACGGCAGATTTTAGAACAGCTTTTATTTTCTTTCGGATGAAAGATTTAGACAAAGGTTGACACCATTTTTGCCACAATTATTAGGAAGGGAAGATTAGTTGCTATTGAGATCCTATATTTTCTTGTAGTCAAGTGGTTTCCAGTAATCACAATGAAAATATCCTTTTTTATCAGTAGGAGTATTTATTTTACAAATATGTAACTTTGCATTGATCTCTGCTTAATAATCAACTTTATGATGAGAAAAAGAACACTATGAAAATTATATAAATTGTTATGTGCTTATGTATGCTTTAGCCATTTGAGTATTCAAAAGTAATTGGTACTACCTCCGTCCCAAAATATAAAAGTTTTAGAAAAGTCAGAGTCAAACATTTTAAACTTTGACTATTAGTGGTGAAAAACTCAAAATGAACTGTTACGTAAAAATGACACTATTAGATTCATCGTTAAACAAACTATTATAATATATAACTCTTTTAATTTGAAATAGCGTATTTTCATAAATATTATTAGTCAAAGTAGCATCTCGAAGACCGTGTCAAGTCAAAAACTACTTATATTTTGGCACGGAGGTAGTACATGTTTTTACTAAGAATTTTCATCCTCATTGTGTGTTCCAAGGTTATTGTAAATGTTTGGGCATCTAGATCTAGGGGGGCATCGATGATGGCGGGCGACTTGTTCTGGTGGCGACATTTCCAAGTTTGCATTGTGATGTAAAGGAAGCATTTTTGTGACTTCTGAGTCTTAATCTGTACGGGTTTAGAAATTAAGTTGTGGCATTGGACTGTGTCAACCATAATGTAGGAGCCACATTACAATGCTAGAAAAAAGTATGAACACAAAGGCGATTCTCCATTTTCATGCTAATATCATCCTTCTATGTGATGTTTTTCTGTTTTCCTGCCAAAATACCAGATTTGTTAATGCTGTTGCCCTTGGACACTTGCATTATAATTCCAATAAATTGTGGGCTTGTTGAGATTTGAACAATTGCTTGATGAGTTCAAATGATTGTTTTTTAAATTACATGTATGGCTTTACTTTGGGGACTTTACTATGTTACTATTTGACTATATGGATTTGCATGCATACGATTGCCAAGTCAGAAATAGTCTATAGATTTTTTTAATTTATATTATTAAATATAGCCATAGTGTTAGTACTAGTAAGTTACTAGTTCTTCTACAAATTAGTCAAATTTAAAGAAGTTCGACTAAAAGAGTCAGAACATCTTATTTTGCGATATGGGCGGAGATTTATGGAATTTGTTAACTTCTAGGCGCCTAAAACCTTTAATTTTTGAATCACCTAAAACTGAAATTACAATGCTACACGATGTTCATTTTAGTTGCAATCTTATTGTTGTATATGGTTTTATGTTATTTTATGAGTTTGAATTCTTTTGCACATAATTTTGTTACCTTTTATCAGTTGTAAATGAATTTCATGTGTAAGTTACTGCAATTTAATTTATTGTTTAACCTTTTATCTATCAAAGAATGGATTTTTTTTGTTTAAAACATTTAATGATGTGAGCGATGAGAAGTATTGAATTGTCATGGAAGGGATGGGAAAAGTGATTGAAATATTTGAAAATTAAGCCACTTCAAATATGCACACTCCCTACGTTTATTACATAATAACACATAACTATTATTGCAAGGGTAAGTGGGTACCTATTAATTGTAGCCATGTTTCAGACACTTTTTTTTTTGTTTTGAGTTGCTCAAGTGTGCAATTCGCACAACACCATCAGCAACACGGACAAACTTTTTCATGTGCGAGGTGTGCCTCCAATTCTGATGACTGGGCACTTCACACACTATATTTTGGGTCCCATAAAAATAGAACTATCTCATTGCCCCCATTGCACGCAACCGTAGGTGATACTCTCTCTGGTAAGAAAAATCAATTACATGTTTAGGAAAGATTGGGTCACAATTTTAAACTTAACACCATTAACAATTTATCAAATGCTAGTTTGAAACAACAAAAGAAATAATATAAGTAGATTTGCCTTGAAATAGGTTTACAATAGTATCTTAAACTTACTTTAATTCCAACTGTAGGAATCTTAAACTTTGGACCTAATCTTATAAATAATATCAAGTACTTATTTATGACTGAAGGAAGTATAATTGAATTCCTAATCTTTATTTATCACGGAAACAAATTCTACCAAACGTCTCCTTATAACATCACAACACACGGTAAAACTAACCTATGATTCTACAACCTATATAACCCCAGAACAGTGTTATCATGTTCTATTGGTCTTTGGAGCATATGCAAGAAGATAATACAAACATGACACTGCTGGGCATAACATATTGCCAAAAAAAGAAAAAGAAAAAACAGTGTCATCATGTCCAATCGACGGTGTTGAATCTCCCACGGTCTATCACACAGGTACAGATACATAATCAAAGCCATCTACTCCTCTCTCGCTTGCACATATCCTTTGCCTTCACCAATGGCACATCCCACAACAGCATGATAAATGGGCATTGTCACCATATTATTCACAACTGTTCTACAAACTGAAACATGTACAATGATGTTATCTGATAACAAATACAGGCACATGTATTATGAAATTGTGCTATCATCGCCTATATTCTGATTAAACATCAATTATGTTCGAAAACGAGCTGGACAACATGGTCCACACTGTGAATGGTGAGAACCCTCCGACGGCAGTAATGAGAATTTACCTGGGTGCCTAGAGCAGAATGAACAAATCACATGCCCCCTGCAAGGAAACACAGATACAGTACAACCAGCACTTACCTTGCTACAACAGAGAAATAGAGATTGAAAGCTTCGATACTGAGCCTTTCAGTTCAGAAACATTCAGATTTTAACAGAAGAAACTTTTGATCAGACAAGTTTCACCACCAGCATGATAACTCCCAAATGCATGTCAAGAAAACGTTCTCCAGGGCATATAAACACTTTGGGACCCAAAATGCGAGTGCATTCAACCATGTTTAAGTACACAATTAATCCCTATATCATAAGATACAAACATCCTTGCACCAAGTTCTCAAGTTAATCTGAGGTAGGACAGCTAGTTGCCTGCTCGGAGATAAGTGATCCTTTGACTGAACATCGTGAGCTCCAGGTATCCATTTCATTGTATGTTAACAATCACTAGCTCACTTCAGGTGATGGTCATACATCACCTTGGCGCCATTGAGATAGAAGTAATTTCCATGCAAAACCTTGGGCTAGAGAGGCTATGTAGCTTCTCATACACCTCCTCACTGATAGTCACTGAAGGATGAAACTCTAGAATAATTTTCTTGAGCACTGGCGTCCATCTCAACAGTCGTTTCACAAAACATATTTCACACTCTGCTCCAGTCATCCTGCGGATTGTAACTTTCTCGAGAAAACTCAAGCTGATATCTAAGGTTTCCCAGTCTTGTGGTTTGTAAAAGATGCAGCCAGATGAGCACGGAACTTCTGCCTGAAATGAAGAGCACATACCAAATAAGACATTGATTTTAAGAATACACGAATAGATATAGCCAATAGGAAGTAAGGAACAGTATAGGAAAGTGGAAATGATAATTCTCATTCAGACCGTATTAGTACAAAAGAAAAGCAATGTCTTCTAAATCTTATCACCTACAGATGTGATGTACGTAGAAAGGGAGAAAGTGAAAGAAAATTGAAAAATGTAGCATAGATAAATTGACAATAATAACATCTGCTCTATAATAATTATCACTAGTATTTCAGTTTATCATTTGGTATGTTTGCTTGGAAGTATAATCAAACTTAATTTAAGACCACAACATATCCATATCAATCACCAGCAACTAAGCAACATCTACCAGCTATTACATTCCAATAATTTCTATTTATCATCGAAATCCAAAGCAGCACTGCAATACTGCAATCAAACTTTTGAAGCAACACACAACTCATACGAGACATGCATTTAGTATATATATCCTACAGACAAATACAAAATAGACCAACCAGCAATAGTTGAAAAAAAAAGTTTGAGGGGACATTTTGGAGGCTTGGACAAATCATTTGCCCAACTTATGCTGTTCACCTACCATGGACCACAATTCACAACTTTTGGGTACTGCGGTGCAATTTTCTTCACCCC
>CM002485.1:5768237-5792536 GCA_000325765.3 Leersia perrieri
CCAACCCCCCTTCCTCCCCCTAAAGGAGAGTGAGAGTTGGATCTTATTGTTTTATAGGTATGTGCTATCACCGTTGTTTCCACAATCTTAGGTAGTATGTTCAGACTGTGAAGCAGAAGCCATCTGGCAGGCAAAGAGGATGTAATGTAGTCTACATAGGGAAAGCCTGATAGTTTTAATAGATAAACCATTGAGGGACATGTTAGAGCTTCAAGCAGAGCTGCATAAAAGCACAAATAATTGTACTCCCCCTCCCCCAAGGTAACCAAAGTACATTTAAACTAAGAAAAGTATGCATTACCTTAAGGGTATCACCGAAAAACATCATCAGCTCTGTTATACTGGAAGACATCCTAAGAAAATGAAATGCACAAGGTCCAAAGTTGTGTCCTCTCGTCTCTAAGCGCAGACACAATTGATCAATGTTGTCAGGGAGCATACTTGTGGTTATGGCATCTAACAAGTACTCACAGTTAACCATGCTCTGCAAATTGACAGAAGTTCACATACATAAGACATAACAATGTAAAAAAGGGACCAACTGGCTAATATAGATCTCTATTGTCAGAAGTCACAAATTCATTGATATAATTATGTAGTAAGTATTCCACTCTCTCCTTAATTCATGTGTATTTTGACTTTGCACAAGGACCAAGTAGGTGACGAGATTTAGAAATAAATAAGAGAAAAACATAAGGCTTCGGAGAAAGAACCTCACGAAGTCTCAAATATCTTCATTATCTAACCACTCATCTGCAAATTTATGTTCTATAAGTGGGTTTATCTACTAATATCAAACTATATACTTCACGTTTGATCAGGACACAATGAATTATAAAAACATTTTCATAACCTCTATTTTACATTGCTGTATTCCTACGTTAAGATACTATTAGTGCCCACAATTTTGAACTGCAGAGAGGTTCTTAACATTAGAACGCCACCTTGTTTATCCTTTCCATAGTTTAACAGTGGAGAGAAGTGTACTCACATGTGGGTAGTAGGCAAACAGGTCAAGACATGGGACTGCCTTAAAATTCTTCAGGAATGCCCCAATTCCCCGATGCTGAATGATTGGAAAATTTGGCTGTCCATACACCAAAATGACTGGGCTAGTGATGCTCTGGAGATGTGGCATGTCACCGAAGTGGACCGAACTCTGATCATAGCTATCGATCCAAGCAAGTGTCTCCAGCGACGGAGCAGAGATGTCAGCTGTCGGTGTCATCATGCGGCAAGCAGAAAATAGTTTTCTAAGCAGAGGAGCACGAATCGTGAGCTGCTGCAACCCTTCCAGTAGAGTCAGTTCAACACGGAGGAGAGACTCCGAGCGGATGGCTAGTTTTGAGAATCCTTCAGTTTTGCAGAGAACGACCTCTTGTAGAGCAGGGCATCCCTCCGATGAGACGGCGTCGCCGAGATCGCGCTGGTTCTGGTTGTGGAGCCTGAAGTTGCTCAAGCGCAGCGCGGTGAGATTCGCGAAGACGCCTGCAGGTCGCAGCCGGATGGCAAGGTCGCTCAAGCTCATGGTGATCTCCGTGGCCTTCTCGAAGCATGGAATCTCTAACGCATTCCCCTCCTCTTCCTCCTCCTCCTCGTCGTCGTCGTCGTCATCCTCCTCCTCCAAATCCCCCTCTTCCGCTCCCTGAATTTGGTTCTCCGGCATCGTGATGTCGAAGCAGAGCTTCCCTGTTAGGCGGGGCGCGGCCAACTCGAGGACGGCGGCAATCTCGTGCCGGGCGCGGTCGCTGGTGTCGATGCGCAGGTGGTGGAGGACGGGGACGGCGTTGAGGCGGAGGGCGGCGCTGACGCGGGCGAGGTCGGTGACGCCGGGGAAGCGCAGCTCCGGGAGGGTGTTCCAGAGATCGCGCCAGCGGCGGGAGACAAGGCGGGTCCTCGCGGCGGCGGCGGTGGAGGGGAGGCGGATGAGGATGAGGCGGAGGGCGTCGTCGGGGAGCGCGTTGAAGAGGTCCTCCTTCTCGCCGGCGCCGCCGCCGCCGCCCGCCATTGCTGCAGCTTCGTCGGTCGTCGAGGAGGGGTTTTGGTGGAAATGGGGATTTCTGATTTAGTTGGAACGGAACTGAGGATTTTTCACCACGTTTGATTCTGAGGCTATAGACCAAATCTGTCCCAGGAAATGGGATACTTATATGGAGCGAGAAACCGAAATCATTATAAGAAGGCATGCTCTCGCCGGCGGCGTCCGATGCGAGAGCGAGCAGCGACCTGGCGTTTCCGAACTCTACGTTGAGTATGCAATGGTGTGTGTCCCAGTGTACTAGAGAAATTTTCGCTATTTGACGCTGAAATTACCCCCATTTTGTTCTTCAATTGGCACTCCTTAAATTTGACAAGTGTGAATTTTCTTTGTTTTGGGATATTCCGTTCTTCTCCCGGCATGCCGTCCGTCAAACGCGTCGTTGCCTCCAACACGGTCGGTGTCGCTGCTACCGTCATCTCCAACGCCGGTCCCTGTCGCCATCCTGCGCCTCCCGTCGAACAGGGACGACGACGATAAAGGGACGCGGTTGCCGAGGAGTCGGATCTAGAGGACCTACTCTCCCAGCTCAACGCCGCTACAAATTATCGTCCTCAACTCTGGTCGTCGTTGCCGCTGTCGTCGCCATCATTGTCCTCAAGACCGGCTGCTGCCACCCCAGCGCCTAATGTCGTCCAACGCTCCACCTATAGCCACTTCCTCCCCGTCTAGAGAGAGTTGAGGCGGGAGCGGTGTGGGGCTGAGATGAAGGTTGCGGCGTGGCAAAGAGCACCTTGACGAGAGGTGGGACAGCGCCGACACAGGCATCAGGACCTGGTTCTCCGGCTCGGGGTGAGGTTGGCCACCACCGTGGCGGCGTCAGCGCGGGTCCTCGCCATGTCGCACCTGGAGAGCAGTACGCGGCGGAGCGCAGCGACGGTGGCCATGGGCGATGCCAGGACTGCCCGCGGAACGCTGGTGTTGGGGGCGACAACGAAGCGGCTAACGGATGTCGTAGTCAGGTGGACGGAGTAGCACGGTATGAATGAAATTTGCATCGCGGTGCCCAATATCGAAAGATGTGTGAAATGGATGTCAAATGGTGAAAGGGACGTGTATTTGGTTTTATATAGCGAAATTTCTTGTGTAATATGGCCTGTGTAACCGTGATGGTATGGTTTCTTGGACTGGCCAGCAAGAGATGCTAAGACGGTCATTGTTTTACTTTTTTGAAAAAACGGTTGACATATGAATGAAGCAATAAAATAATCTGTGGATGAAATTTTTATATCTACATTGTTCATAATTTGAAATTCAATATTGTAAAAAAAGATTACGTTGAAAAAATCTCACAATTAAAGTTAAAAAATCAAATTTTGGCTGCTGAAGATAAGTAAAAGCAAAACGATGAGATCCTAATATACATGTATCCATCATCATCTATGTATGCAAGTGTGAACATGAAATTTCCGGTGTTGTTCGTATCATTGACTACAGTAAGTGCAACTAACTTCACGAAGAAAATTTATCTTTCAGGTTTATCATTAACAATATCAGAAGAAATGACAATTGCTAAATAGTCATCATATTAAAAGAAAACTATGTAACTAGGGGAGCATTCAACCAATAAAAAATGTGAATCCAATTTACTACTCCATCCAATCTATATGCTGCTTTGGACGTTGACATGGTCTCCCAAAATGCACCTGTGGCTACATCTATTACATAATACTATCATCAGTTATACATAGGTTGCACTTTTGGCAAAGAGAAATAGAGAGAGAACACATTCACGTTACATTTCTACAGCAGAGAAGTACATGTCTGAATTTCCCAAATACAAATCTTAAACCTTCAGTCGGGCCACATTCACATTTAAATGGAAGACACTTTCAATCAGACAATTTCTCATCATCAGAACGGAAACCTCCTGCATGTTAAAAACGTTCTTTAGGGCATATAAACACTTCCGGGGTCCGGACCCAAAACCAAGTTGCTAGTCCCGGCATTCGACTATGCTCAAGTACATAACAATCCCTGTACAAATCTGAGAGGCAGGACTGAAACTTGTCCGGTTTGGGAGATTACATTGCTCCTTTGACTGAATATCGCGTGCTCCAGTTCGCCATTCCATTGTGCACTTGGTCACCTTCTAGGCCTCTTCAGGTTCACTGGTGGTCGATACTTCTCCTTAGCGCCATTTCCATGCAAATCGCTGCTGTAGATAAACTAAGTAGCTTCTTACACACCTCCTTGCCGACTCTTACTGAAGGATCAAAAGTTAGAGTAATCATCTTGAGCACTGGCGCCCATATCAACAGTCTTTCCACAAAAAATATTTCAACCTCTGCTCCACTCAAATTGTTGATTTCAACTTTCTGTAGAAGATTCAAGCAGATATCCATAGTTTCCCAGTCTGGCGGCTTGTAACAGATGCAGCCAGAGAAGCAAGGAACTATTCCATCCTGAATTGAGGAGCACATAAATCATATATTTTAAGAATATACTGACACCGATACAGATGAAAATAAGTCACGGACAATGTAGGAAAGTGGAAATGATCACTCATTCAAACAGTCAAATCACATTTGCATAAGAGCGCAATATGTCTTTTACATCTAATCACCTCCAGATGTGATTGGCGGAGAAAGGGTGAGAGAAAAGAAAATTGAAAATGTAGCACAGACACATCGATTGCAATTACATTTACATGATATTTACTGTTAGGATTTCAATTGATCATTTGGCATGTTTTGCTTGGTAATCTCATCAACCTGAATTACTATGGCCACAACATATCAGTATGAATCACCAACATCTAAACAACAATTGCAGCTGCATTCCAATCATTTCTATTTATCAAAGAAATCCAAAGCAGAACTGTATAACTTCAATTGCAATTGTAGATTGATCTGAAGAGGGGAAAGACCTGTAGTTTTAAACTTTGAACAGATAAACCTAGCAGGGACATATCAGTATTGGACTGAGACACCAAGTAATAACACTCATAGTTAAAAGGATCAAGCTGAGGTGCATTAAATTGCAAATACTTCTACCACTTTCCCAGAAGCCAAGGTATTTGATTACATTGAAAAAAGTATACATTACCTTAAAGCAATGATCTAATTCCAGATTCAGCTCACTTATACCCAAAAACATCATAAGCAAATGGAATACACAAGGCCCAAAGGCATGTCCTATTGTTACTAACTTCAGAGATAAGATTTTAACACTAGAGAGAGTATGTACTGCTTGCACCACGTAATTACAGTTATCGTCGATCTGCAAATCAATAGAATTCACAAAATGTCAGACATCAAAATGTGAAGAAACGAGAAAATGGACACTTGGACAGTGCAGGTATCTATGTTCACAAGTCACAGATTCATTGGTATAATTACTTAATATGTATATTTGGGCTTTGCACCAAAACTAAGGAGGCGATGAGATTGAGAAATATATGAGATAAAAAATATAAGGAGGTAGATAAATATCTTCTAGAAGCCCCAATTTTGTGGCTTGAGCAAAACAATGTAAACACTCCAAGGGAAATTGCGCGAAAAAAGGTGCCTCTCCATACATAATCACTCATTTCAAATCCACATACCATTGTAGGTGGACTCAATATGTCAAGTTATATATTTTGAGTCTGATTAGGAGTTCAACAAATTGTGTCTAAACCATCTTTTAAGTTGGCTAAGATACTAGTAATGGCTACTGTTTTGAGCTACAAAACAATTATTACAACATTAGCTTTCATAATGTAATGCAACATCAGGGAGAAGGTGCACTCACAGTCACACATGGATAAAAGAGAGATAGATGAACATCAGGGACCGCCGTATAGCGCTCCAGAAGTTGCAGAGAACGCGTAAGTGGATCAGTGGTTGGTACTCCGTACACCAGGCCACACACTTTGAGTCTCCTGAGGCGTTTCATCACACTGAATCGGACTGAGCTCCAACTGAAGTAATCAATCCACCGAAGTGCCTCCAGCAGCGGAGTAGAGATATCAGCCACTGGCGAAACCACATTGAAGCAACGGGACACGCCTAAATCTGTAAGCCTAGGAGCAACAATTGTGAGCTGTTGCAGCCCTCCCAGATGAGACAGATCAGCAACGAGGAGAGACTCGGAGCGGATGGCTAGATTTGACAACCCTTTAGCTCTATGGAGATTGAGCACTTGCAGCGATGGGCATCGATCAGACGAGACAGCTTCGCCGAGATTGTACTGACTATTGAACAGGACATCACACAAGCGCAGAACGGTGAGCTTGCCAAAGACGGCGAAAGACGGCAACCGGATGCGAAGGTAGCCAAATCTGAGTTCAATCTGTGTGGCCTTCGGAAAGCATGGGATCTCCAACTCCAAATCACCCCCAATCTCGGCACTCACCGCGGTTGACGCCATGTCGAACCTGAGCCCGCCTGCTAGGCGAGGCGCGGCCATGTCGAGGACGGCCGCAAACTTATGCGCGGCGAGGTCGCTGCTGTCGATGTGTAGGTTGTGGAGGACGGGGGCGGCGGCGTGGAGGCGGAGGGCGGCGCTGACGCGGGCGAGGTCGGCGACGTCGAGGAATCGTAGCTCCGGGAGGGTGTACCAGAGGCTTCGCCACCGGCGGGAGATGAGGCTGGTCCGCGCCGCCGCGGCGGCGGAGGGGAGGCTGAGGAGGATACGGCGGAGGACCTCGTCGGAGAGCGCGCTGAAGAGGTCCTTCTCGCCGCCGCCCGCCGTTGGGGCTTCCTCGAGGACCTCGTCGAGGGCGCTGAAGGGGTCCATGTCCATCTCGTCGTCGTCGCCGCCCGCCATTGAAGCTTCGTAGACAACCTCGTCGAGGAGCGCGCTGAAGAGGTCCTCGCCGCCGCCCGCCGTTGAGGTTTCGTCGATGGCCTCGCCGTCGTCGCCGCTGCCGCCGCCCCCCATTGAGGCTTCCTCCATGATCTCGTTGTAGAGCGCGGTTAAGGAGTCCTCGCTGCCGCTGCCGCCGCCCGCCATTGAGGGGGCGACCTCGTCGGAGGGCGCACGCGCACCGAATCGACTCGAAGTCGAGGAGTAGAATGAGGCGGCCGTCTTCCCGTCGACGAAGATGAGGTTGCGAATCCAGTCGAGTCGCTCCTCGCCGTGGTCGCAGGCGACGCGGAAGAGCTCCACCCGCTGCTTGAGCGCCTCGGTCGCTGCTACCATGGCCGCCGTGTTCTCTCCGCCGGACTGCCCCCGCGCCTCCACCACGGCCGCCACTGCCGCGACGAGCTCCCCGTACGACTTTCTCATCTCGTCCACCGCCGCGTCCATCTCGCCGGCGGCGAAGGCGAGCGCTTCAGCGCGGAGACGACGGCGCGGAGGGGTTTTGGAAAGCCAAAATGGGGATTTCTGGTTTGTTTGGAGCCGGGGGATTTTCCACCGAAATTGATTTCTGTTTTGCTGCAACAGCTCAGAATTATTGCCCCTACAGCAAATTTGTTACTAGCTATAGGCTTATTTATGGCTACATGTATAATACAGTAGATTCTTCGTATAAGTTTATAGCCAACTTACACCCACTGTTAAACTTGCTCTAATAATTTTTTTTTCCGAAATTTGAGGTGGACCAAATTCGACCCATAGAGATTAACAATTCTGTGAGACTCTTTTTTCAAACGTAAATTTCATAAGGCTGCAAGTGTTATGTTATGGTGTAAATTTTATAAAACTATAAAATTTTTAGCAAGTTGCATGTAATCCTAAATATTAATTTCATAAAACCACACGTTTAACCATTTTATCATTTTATTCATCATTGTTATTGTTATTGTTATGAGTTTAAAATTACATATCAAATTTAAGTTCTTTCACCCTACATACAAATTATCGCCATCTAAATTTAATCATTTTAATTTGAGTAAATTTCAGAGAGCTACACATATTATGGCCCAAGTTAAAAAAATTATATTTATTTTAGCATTTGTCACTGATCTAGACATATTATGGTATTAATGTTTCACGAAACTACACTATATCAATTCTTATTATGGTATTAATGTTTCACGAAACTACACTATATCAATTCTTATGTATGTCTTTTACCTTCTAGATGATATGGTTGTACCAAGATGTTTGACGGTTGTTACATTGGATAAATATTTATTTAGGTAGTGATACAATTTATTAGTAGAGCAGTTTTCTAAAACATTATTATCTTAATATATGCGGTGAAGTGACAAAAGTCAAAGTATGCGTGGTTTTCTGGAATTTGGACCACAAAAACATGTGATTTTGTGAAATTTACTCTTTTAGTTTTGCTATAAGAGCAAGGCTAATAATTTAGCCGGCTTATTGGCGGTAAGATTCTTCATACTCTTCTCTTAGCCCATACTTACTCATATAATAGTTAACTCTTCACTGTTGATACATAGCCCACATATCTCTTTTACAAAGTTTATTTTGGTTCTTGTGCCCAAGCGGGCTGTAAGTTTACAACCTGTTTCTCCTCTCTCCTCTCCTCCCTCCACCTAAGCATTTAGCCAGCTTATAGCTAGCTATTAAACTTGCTAAAATAATAAGTCAAATTAGTTAACGGTGTGGTTTCTGAAACTCTTGATCCTAATACCTGAGGTTGTGTGCCATGTACCAAAATACATGTGTTTTTGTGTAATGTGGACTATAATATCATGGTTTTGTGAAATTTACTTTTTTTTTCCTTACAAAAGCCTCGCGCAATCTAACTTCCAATTTCCAAAATCTAATTTTTGATAACTAACAATTCTATTTTTCTGAATGTTTAAATTAAAAAGTTTCAAACTCAAGTTTTCAAAACATTTCAAGTTAAATACTCACACCTGATCGTTCCAAACGATCAGCCGTGAGATAGCGTTTCACGCCCTTAAATTATCTATTCACCTCTCGCTTGCACACCATACAAACTGCATAATTTGCAAACGACAATGATGGACCCTCGCCAAGACAATTTTCGCATCTATTTCAAACTGAAACAAATGCATGGAAGTTATCTGATAACAAATGGAAACGCACCTATTATGAAATTCTGCTATCATCAGCTATACATTGGTTGCATTAAGAGAGAGAGAGAGAGAGAGATAGGCATCAACGTGCTCACTGCACTCTGGACGGTGAGAGCTCTGCGAGATCAGAATTTCAGTTATTCAGTACATACCTGAAGGCTGGAAACCTGTAGGAACAGAATGAACAAATCATATGCTTCTGCAATGAAATGAAATGCAGATACCATATAAGCAAGACTTGCCTTTCTACAATTAGATATCTAAACTTCCCAAGTGCAGATCTGAACCATACAGTCAAGCAACATTCACATGTAAATGGAAGAAACTTTCGATCAGATAATTTTCACCACCAGGACGAAAACTTCCAAATGCATGTTAAAAACGTTCTTCGGGGCATGTAAGCACTTGGGGACCCAAGGCCAATTCAAGAGTGCATTCATTCGACCATGCTCCCAAGTACAAAATAATCCCTATACAATGAGATGAACATCTTTTCCCCATCTGAGAAACGGGACTGAAATTTGCACAGTTTGGGATATTACAGTGCTCCTTTGACTGAATATCATGGGTTCCAGGTCGCCATTTCATTGTGCAGTTTATTATCTAGGTCTCTTCCGGTTCACTGTTCCACTATACCTCTCCTTAGCTCCATTGCGGTGCAAGTAGATTTCCATGCAAATCCTTGGGGCAGAAAACCTAAGTAGCTCCTTACACACCTCCTCACTAACTCTTGCTGAAGGATGAAAAGTTACAGTAATCGTCTTGAGCAATGGCGCCCATCTCAACAGTTGTTTCACAAAAAAAATTTGACGCTTTGATGCACTCAAATTGTTGATTACAATTTTCTGGAGAAGATTCAAGCGGATATTGCTGGTTTCCCAGTCCCGCTTCTTGTAACAGATGCAGCTAGATGGGCAAACAACTCTTCCATCCTGAAATGAGGAGCACATAAGACTTTAAGAATAGAGATACGAAAGGATAAGGATGAAAAGTAGGGAACAAAATAGGAAAGTGAAAATGATCATTTCATTTAAACGGTCGAACAGTATTCGTATAAGAGCAACATGTCTTAAATCTGATCGCCTCCAAATGTGACGTGCCGAGGAGAGAAACAAAAAAGAAAAAGAAAAATGTAGCACAAACACATCAATTGCAAGTACATTTACATCATATTCATATTGTTAGGATTTCAATTGATCATTTGGCCTGTTTTGCAAGCTTGGAAGTCGCATCAGCATGAGCCTACTATAGCCACAACATACCTGTATCAATCACTAACAACTAAGCAACATTTGCAGCTGCATTCTAATCGTTTCTACTCATTTACCAAAGAAATCCAAAGCAGCACTGTAACCCTCAATCAAACTTGTAGATTGGAGTCTTAATAGATAAACCATGCAGGGATATATCAGTATTGGATTGAGACATTATCAAGTATTACCACTAATAATTAAAGGATCAAGCTTAGGTGCTTTCAATTGCAAATATCCCAGAAACCAAGGTATTTAATTACATTGAAATAAGTATATGTTACCTTAACACAATCCAATTCCAGATTCAGCTCTATTATACCCGATGACATCCTAAGCAAATGGAATACACAAGGGCCAAAGGCATGTCCTACTGCTACTAACTTCAGCGATAAGATTTCCATGTCAGGGAGAGTATTCACTGCTTCCACTAAGAGCTTATAGTCATCCATGACCTGAAACTTAATAGAAATTCACAAAATGTTATACATAACAATAACAATGTGGAAAAAGGGGGACAAACTGGACACTGCAGATCTCTATGTTCATAAGTCACAAGTTCATTGCATATATAATTACTTAAATGTGTGTATTCAGACATTGTACAAAGAGTAAGAAGGTGATGAGATTGAGAAATGTATGAGAGAAAAATACAAGGTTACAGATGAATAGCTTCCAGAAGTCTCCAACCTTGTGGCTTGAGCAAAACAACACAAACACTTCAAGGGAAATTAGGCTAAGAATGTGCCTTTACTGCTGCCTCTCCATTACATACAGTCATTGTCCAAATCTACGTACCACAGTGGACTCAATACGTTTACCCCAAGTTATATATTTCGAGTCTGATTGGGTCTTCCACAAATGATGTCTGGACCATATGGGTTATCTTACTTTTGTCTTTTATGTTGGCTAAGATACTAGTAATGATTATTATTTTGACCTACAAGACCATTAATGCGACATTAGCTTTCATAATGTAATGCAACATCAGGGAGAAGATGCACTCACAGTCCAAGGTGGATAAATGAGAGTGATATGAACTTCATGGGCTGCCTTACAACGCTGCAGGAGTGACAGAGAACGCAAATGTGGATCAGCAGTTGATAGTCCATACACATCGCCAAAGGCGGCGAGTCTCTGGAGGCGTGGCAATGGCAACACACCCAATCGGACGGAGCTAAAGCTGAAGTAATCAATCCACTGAAGTTCCTCAAGCACATGTGCAGAGATATCAGCAATTGGTGCGACCACGTTGAAGCAACCGGACACAGATAGTTCTCTAAGCATAGGAGCAACAATTGTGAGCTGCTGCAGCTCTCCCATTTCAAACAGATAAACCTGGAGGAGAGACTTGGAGCGGATGGCTAGATTTGACAACCCTTTAACTCCGCGGAGAGTGAGCTCTCGTAGCAATGGGCATCGATCCGATGAGACGGCGTCGCCGAGATCACACTGGTGTGGAACCAGAGCCCGCCTGCTAGGCGGGGCGCGGCCACGTCGAGGACGGCGGCAATCTCATGGGGGGTGCGGTTCTAGCTGCCGACATCCAGATTGTGGAGGACGGGGGCGGTGTGGAGGAGGAGGGCGGCGCGGACGCGGGCGAGGTCGGTGACGCCGGGGAACTGCAGCTCCGGGAGGGTGGACCAGAGATTTCGCCAGCGGCGGGAGATGAGGCAGGTCCGCGCGGCGGCGGCGGCGGAGGGGAGGCAGAGGAGGATGAGGCGGAGGACGTCGTCGGGGAGCGAGCTGAGGTGGTCCTCGCCGTCGCCGTCGCCGCCGCCGCCGTCCACCGTCGCTGCTTCGTCGAGTACCTCGTCGCCGGCGAGGATGCGGCTGCGAATCCGGTCGAGCCGCTCGTCGCCGTGGTCGCAGGCGGCGCGGAATTGCTCCTCGCGCTGCCTGAGCGCCTCGATCGCCTCCATCGTGGCCGCCGTGTTCTCTCCGCCCGACAGGGACCGCGCCTCCACCACGGCCACCGCTGCCGCGAGGAGTTCCCCATACGCCTCGCTTATCTCGTCCACCGCCGCGTCCATCTCGCCGGCGTTGGGGACAGCGACGGCGAGCGCTTCAGACGACGGCGAGGAGGGGCCTTTTGGAAATGGAATTTCTGATCAGTTGAAATCTGAAACATCATATATGATAGAGCATGGTGTAATTTTACTCAATGTAGCTGCATAACATTTTTAATTTTTTTTCAATTTCTTGCTTCGACCCTTACTCTGCACGTCACAATTGCTTCATGGAAGATTTAAAAGAATATAATCTCCAATGAAAATGATTGTTTCCACTTTCTCCTGACCTTTTGGCTATATCCATTTGTAATATTCTTAATGCCTCGTGTCCTGTTCATTTCAGGCAGAAGTTTCTTGCTCATCTGACTGCTTCTGTTACAAGCCACGGGACTGGGAAACCATTGATATCTCTGCTTGCATTTTCTCCAGAAAGTTGTAATGAGCATGTTGAAAGGAGCAGAGTTTGAAATATGTTTTGTTAAACGACTGTTAAAATGGGCGCCAGTGCTCAAGACCATTACTTTAAATTTTGATCCTTCAGTAACAGTCAGCGAGGAGGTGTGTGAGGAGCTGCTTAGCTTGGCTAGCCCAGGGATTTGCATGGAAATTTACTTGCGCCGCGATGGGGCAAAGGTGATGTATAGAAGCAAACCTGATGCTTCCTTGAGATGATTATCGACAATGATATGATGAAGAGCCCATGATCTTCAGTCAAAGCCTGAAAGAAGCACTGTGAAATGTAAACCTGAAAGCTCCAAACAGCTCAATCATCAGGATATATGAAATATGACGATCCTAATAGAAGATTGTAATAAAGTTGTCAACTTCAATGAATTATGTTAACTCAACAGATATATAGTATTGCTTTCACATTGTTTTTTATGGCTCCTTATCTGTGGTTTTT
Source organism: Leersia perrieri (assembly GCA_000325765.3). NCBI lineage: Eukaryota > Viridiplantae > Streptophyta > Magnoliopsida > Poales > Poaceae > Leersia > Leersia perrieri. The sequence continues at coordinate 5,781,383 of CM002485.1, forward strand.
GTATGAATGTGCAGATCATGGGCGACCAATAGTACTTGATGGAAGCGATAACCAAGCTGCCAACAATTGAGGTTTTGTCTTTGGAGTTGTCAGCAAGAGGGCACACTTTTGGGCATTGTGTTTTCCATTTGCTCAAGATGTCCACTGGTATAAGAAAGTAGGAGACCATGTATGTCCATACTTTTGTTTTATAGTTCTTTGGTTTTGGACAATTGATGGAAGCATTTTAACTTTTGCATGATGTCTTAATCTTCTAATGACCAGGACTCTCAGGAGTGGATTATGGACACTATGTGGTTCCCGGGACACTGGGTACAAATTCTCGATCTCTGTAATATTAGCTTGACAAATAAACTATTGCTCTACTATGTGTTACTATTATATATAGATGGCACACATGGTAAATTTCATTTCAGACTTGGCACTGCTAATGGTAACAGTATCAATTTTGACTATTTGAGGTGTTCATTTGATATTGATAACTGAAAATATTTTTGCTCAATTTGATGCTTATCTCCAAAATTGAAAAGTTCAGTAATTCTTTTTGGATGTGTAGTAACTGTGAAGTGGTAGATTTTTCTTACTTAACATTTGTTGGGAACTATTTAGGAATGTTCGTGTAGATGGAGATTGTGCTTAGAGCAATATGGTTAAAATATACATAGGTGAAGTATTATTGTTAGGCATGAATGTGTTTTAATATGGTGAGGATATATTATGCTCAAAGAACCATGAATGGTATATGCTACACTGTAAGCCTAACAAGGCAGTGCAGTCTGTCTTTGTTTAGGACGAGGGAATAGGTTGTCAAGTGCATCCCTTTTGTTGTTTTTGGATCTATTTGATTTACTTTAAAAATTAATTTACATTTCTTCTATGTGGATGGCAGTCTTGTCACTTCAGTAGTTTAGCGTCAAATTACATTTATCTCATTCCATCGTTTGCATACAATAGTTGTAGCATCTTTTTTGTCGAGTGCCTCTGGTCGGCAGAGCCTCCAGGCATGTAGAACAATGCTACTCGACCTGAGGTGATTGTCCCACTCATTTTCGTCGACATACTACCGTAATATAAGGTTGCATACATACTGTATGCATTATGCAGGTGTAATATAAGATTATTATCACACTGTTGAGAAAACAACAGAGAGAAGCCGTACTCACATTCACATATGAAATTTTCCCTCCATTCTATATACTCTTGCAGAATATTGTGGACTACCATAATATACTGGAGACTTGCAGAGAGTGCCATCTGAAACATTTTATTGTCCATAGACCTGCCAATGGTGGTGGGACTGGGGAGTCTGTAGATGCGTGCGATCACCATGTAGTGGATCGAGATCTGTCCGATTAAACATATCAACCCACTGAAGTGTCTGCAAATATGAAGCTCTTGTGGCTACGGGGAGCACCGGCTGTGAAACCGGATGCCGTTCAAGCGCTACGCCGTTCACCTTTGGCGTTTTCACTTTTCAAGATGGGGATGGGAATCATGGGATGAGGTCTCTCATTTGGTTGGAGGCGGGAAGAATCCCTCCGGTCCGTATTTGAATTGTGAGGCCCAAGTGGAAAGATCGTGCGGGCTGGCCTTTGGAGAAGCGAAAGCCCGAACACAAGGCGCTTCTGGTTTACACGTGTACCACGCTCCACCCGTACACGTGGCACGCTCGAAGCCCGACCCCGACCATGTGGCCACTAGTCCACCACTCTTCTCTCGGCTCTCGCTTCACACTTCTCACGCTGCACGCGACACGAGAGAGGTTACTTCGCTTCCTCTTTCGTCGTCTCTGCTGCCGGCGAGCGAGCAACCCTTGTCCCCATTGATGGCTGCGGCCGTGAGGGGCGCCGCGGCGGCGCGCTCCCCGCTCGTCCTCCACCACCACCCCGCGCACCACCGGCGCCTCCTCCTCCTCCCCCTGGTCAGTGTCCACTCCACCTCTGGCCACCGTCCTCTGGGCTGGACTGCGCTCGGCTAGGATTGGAGCTACGTCGTGCTTGATTGGGGTGGAAATTGGGTCAGCTGATTAAGGTGGTGCTCGTTGCTGCAGGTGCCGGGCGGCGGGGGAGGCTCGCCGCGTGTGGGGAGGAGGATCGGGGCCAGACGGGAGAGGGGGCGGCGGGTTGGGGTTAGGGTTTTCGCGCGGTACACACAGGCTAGTCAGGACTTCACTACTCGCCTCCAAGGTAAGAGATTCGGTTGGCTCTTTTCCCATGTCTGAAATTCGAATTCGTGGTTTAGATGACAGTTTTAGGCCGAGATTAGTTGAACATTTGAATCGTGCGACTGTTTCTGATTAGACAGAAGAGCGGTAATGGCGCAATATGAAGCGAAAAATCTCCCGTGTGTATTTTCAGTAGTTGTGAGTTTGTTTATTGTTCATCACAACAGGATTGAGAGTCTTAAATATTTAAGGACTTGGATGGGTCAAATGTGTCTCTTTGGATTTCTGCAGTCATGAACATTCCTCGCGAAAAAAAACGTACTTCCTCCGTTTCATAATGCAAGGGTTTTGACTTTTTTGCTCACAACGTTTGATCATTCGTCTTATTCAAAAAATTATGGAAGTAGGAGTATCATTTATTTTGTTTATGACTTACTTTATTATCAAAATAACTTTAAGCACAACTTATTATTTTTTATATTTACACAAAATTTTTGAATAAGACGAATGGTCAAACGTTGTGAGCAAAAAAAATCAAAACCATTACATTGTGAAATGGAGGGAGTAGTTATCAACAATTTTGGTAGTTAAGTCACAACCGCACTGAATATTATGTTTGTTTGTTCTTCACGAAATCAATCTGTGCCTTTTGTTTCATTCAAATGTAGATAGGGCTGGTGAATTGCCTAAGTTAGTTGAGGATCTTCTGCAGACGTCAATTAACACTGGGCCACGAGGTGCCTTTAGGTTGGCCCAAGGGATCCAAGCTGTCCTTGGGGTTGGTGGGGAGTGGTTAAATGACTTCTCAAAGGTTTTTCTTGTTTGTCTCATTCATCTGTTTCGCTAAAAACTTGATGTTCTCAGAGCTTCTAGAAAGTGAAACAATGAAGCCAGCTGTAGGCTAAATGTACCTATGCTTTCTGCTGTATTCAGTTAAGTCATGTAAACATAATTGGTTATAGTATTGTAATATTTTGAACCCAGTAGCCAAAATGGTAGTAATAGCATGTTAGATAAGGTAAGCACTGTACAATAGTCTGATTTTGTGAAATTTTCCTTCCTCGATATCGATATCTTATTGAGGGCTCTGTTCCTAGTTACTGAAAATAGCCTCAGATTAGCCAATGTTCTTTCATTGATCCTTTTGTTGTAAGTTTTTAACTAGTTATGGAATCCAACCTTTTGAATTTAAATTATAGAATTCATGAAATGCTTGTTCTGGTAATTGTTATTGATACCTGAGCATATGTCTATGGTTTTGTCAAGTTATGATTTCTTCTTTATGAGCCCTTTGCTGCTCTTCTATATCCACCAATAGTACATTTAATCTAACCCTATAAAACATTGATAAATGGGCCAACTCCCTGGGTTAAAGTGAACTGAGAAAGGGAGAAGTGGCAACTGATGCCTATAATAGTATGTTAGCGGTCGAGTGGAGAGGGGTTTGGATGGTGTTGGTTTTGGATTTAATTACCTTGATTTTTAACTGGTTAGTTTTAGTTCTGACTTCTGACCCAACAAGTTGTGTTGTCTCAACTCTCAAGTCGGAAACTAAAGTTAGTAGATCAAAGGGTCATGGCAGAACATAGTGCCATACTGCTAAAGTAATTGATTTGTTGAATTAGGTTAAGTTTTTTGGAGATTATCAGGGACTTAGGTCTAGTCTGGATATTGATTTTTGTCTATGTAGAGCTTAACTTGTTGTTGGTGCATAATTACCAGGTTTACCTGAGACAATTTTTATGAATAGCTTTGGATTCAGAAATGTAATATTCTGCTGTTAATATAATACAGACAGCTAACACATCAGCAGGAATACCAGCTCAGATGGGGCTGGGTTTGCTTTCTCCTCTTTACCTTAGAAGGCTTTTTGAGCGCATGGGTGCAACTTATATCAAGCTAGGTCAGGTAAGGACAAGTTCATACTTCACAGTTTATAAAATTATGAGCCACAACATCTGTCCACGCACTGGATGCCTCATGCACCATGCATTGGATGCCGCTTCCCTGTTCCGTCATTGTGTTCCCTTCCCTGTCCCCTGCCAGGTGTGCCCGTTTTATTGGCTGCAGTTTCTCCGGTGGACCTAGGCACCCTGTTATTGTTTTTTTTAGACTCAGGTTTCATTAAACCTTACAAAGCATGATTACAATCTGCTTCTAGCAGCATACGCAGGTCAGGTGGGATGGCATTGTGCCATTCATCCAATCTCCCACTGGCCATAGCCTGCCTAGCTACTTCATGCGCAACCTTATTACAAGATCTACTCGCAAACGTGAAGGAAAACATTGTGAACCGGTTGCTCAGCTCTTTGAGTTCAGCCAACACAGGACTGATCATCAGCCTCACAGAAGCCAAATTGGACCACAGGCCGATGGTCCAAGCCGATCAACTCCTGACAATCCGTTTGTCTGCCAGGATAGTACCATCACGACAAGCATAAGCCTCCATCAGCAGTGCATCAAAACATTGATTATACGGGGTAGCTCGTGCTGCCAAGAATCTACCATCTTCATCTCGCAACACAGCTCCGGTTGCTCCTCGTCGGGAGTCCTCCATAAAGCCTGCATCAACATTGCATTTTACCCACCCAGATTGTGGTCTCTTCCAACCCATAGTGTTTACATGAGGTACTGAGGCAGCGTCATCCCTTACCGGATGATTAATTTGCCAAAGATCAAAGGCCGTATCCTGTACCCAATTAACAGCATGGGCAATCGGAGATGGTTGTTCGCCATGTCTCCGTTTATTCCTCATCATCCGTAGAGACCACATCCCACACATTATGATGGCCCGATCTTTTGTTGTTCCCCAATAAATCAGATCCCAAGCCCACGTTGAAGAACGCATGTCTGGTAGCCTGACATTCATGACTTCCTTAGTGTGATTCCAGAAGATCTTTGCAATCGTGCACTCCATGAGGACATGCCGAATCGATTCATGTGTGGCTCCACAAGTTTCATAGTGTGCAAGCGGTTCAACATGGCGATCATTCAGGATCTGCTTCACCGTCAAGAAATTATGAATCACTCTCCACCAAAAGACCCGGACTTTGGGGGGAACATCGATCTTCCAAAGTTGTTTCTAGGCCTTATTAGAGGACGTTTCAGGTTGATCCTGCTGCATCCTTCTGTTCAGTAACATCCTATACACCGATTTTACCGAGTAATTACCATGCCTCTCAGGTTTCCAGGCCCAAAAATCATCACCCAAGCCTCGAGTTGGAATCCTGAGAATTGCCTCTGCATCAACTGGGATAAAACGTTCCCGGACCAACTCCTCATTCCAACTTCCACTATCAGTCATGAATTGATCAGCCGTTATAAGTTGGTGCCCATTTTGAGCGGTCAAATGTTTGCCTTGGAAATGATCAGGAATCCATCTTTCTTCCCAGACACGAGTGTCAGTGCCATTTCCAATCTGGCGGATCAGCCCTGTTACCAGTACTTCTGTTGGTATTTCTTATTGTCATTCTTAGGAACAAAGTTTCCAACGACGGCAACTTGAAATGATCAATGATAATCTATGGTTTGGCAGAAATGAATCAGCAAGCGCACGGATATATCATTGTAGCATTTCACCTGGGAGTATTCCAAGGTATCGTATTTATTTTATTCCAAGAGAAGATTTGTAAAGTATAATCATTCTAATAAAATACATATACATGTATAAGTCATAGTTCTAAGACATGGGTAAGAGATATTTCTTGAGTAGAGTGACACAAGCGAAGGATTTAGCTAAACTCTATATCAATCCTAAATTAGTCTAAGTAAGAGCAGTCTAACCCTAGGAATTTATATGTAGGAAACTATACTGCGGGGGACATACCCGTACCAAGCTGTCACCATCGGCGGCCCGCAAACACACGCAGAGTATAATCGTCCAAATAATTGTAAGATCCATCCTTGCAATTGAAGTAGAATATCTAAGTTCCAGATTAATATTACTAGGACTAGTCTAAGTTAAATACTAACCAAGTTTATAGACATTATAGCCGCACCAATGCAAATCCTATATAAATATAACCACAGTGATATACTAATCATATAAATGCTAAATTTGGCAAGACTAGTCTATGATTGGACTAGGCTAGCGCAATTGTATAAAGATAAATAACTATATTGAAGTATTGAAAGTCTTACAAAAGAACTAGAAAGCAAAGTAGAACTTTACCCGAATTCCTCCGAAGTCTTTCTTAAACTAGAACTATTCTATTCCTACTTCTACTAGACTAATACTACAAGTAGAGTGAGCTTGATTCCTTGTTTTGGTGTGTGTTGAAGAGTGGAGTGAGGCATCTTCTTATAGAGCTCCAATGGCGGCAACTCTGATGCGAGATTACCACCATAACCCTTGTAACCGCCATCAGGAACCAATCAGCAAGTGCCACGTCGAAGGTCGGTGGGGGAGGTGGCGGTGTGGGTTCGGCCGAACCAGGGTGGTTCGGCCGAACCACCCTTGCCTCTTGCCTCCCACCGACTTCAACCTTCTCCAGCTGTCTGACAGGTGGGTCCCAGTGTTAGTGGCACGTGCAATGACGGTTATTTAGGTCGGTAACTCTATTAGTGGGCCCTCTCATTCCTTGGGAGTGAGGTTTCCTCCATTTATTCTCCTTTTTATATTTTTTCTCTACAAGTAATATTTGTCAAGTACAAGTGAAAATAGATTATTCTGAAATAAATATGCATTGCAAACATACCTAACTCTTCATTATTTTAGTTATATTGACGGTTAGAATGTTGCAATAATGACCGTCAACAACTTCCCGACCCGCAAGGATAGACCTCCATGTTGCACTAGAATTCCTCTTCCTTGTGCACTTTAAGAAGTCTGAATTATGATAATACCTTCCCTTCAAAACTTTGGCACACAAAAATTCAGCTTTAGTTATTAGTCGCCACCCCTGTTTGCCAATCATTGCCAAGTTGAAGAGTTTGATATCTTTAAAACCTATTCCTCCTTTGCATTTCGGTTGGGTTAATCTCTCCCAACTTATCCAGTGCATTCTGCGACTATCAGTTGAACTACCCCACCAATAGTTCGCAATGGATTGTCGAAGTTTAGTGCAAGTATCTACCGGCAAGAGAAAACAGCTCATTGAGAAAGTTGGTATTGCCTGTGCAACCGATTTTATCAGGGTTTCCCGGCCGGCACAACTCGCCTCCTTTCCAGCCCAACCTCCAATTAAACCTCTTAATCTTGTTGGCAAGTATTGGAACACTTCATTTGTTGCCTTTCCAACAGAAGTTGGCAAACCCAGATACCGTTCTGACAAGGCCTCTCTGTGTATATCCAGCGTGTTTCTAACTATGTCCTTGCAAGTGTCCGAGCAATTGGGACTGGAGAAGATAGCCGATTTGTCCCAATTAACAAGTTGCCCGGACCCTGATGGTACAGACTCAAGATTTCTGATAACCTTTCTACACCCCGTTGTGATGCTTCCGAAAAAACAATATAGTCATCGGCAAACAAGAGATGCGAAATCCATGGGGCATGCACACCAACTCGCACCCCTCGCGAGAGATATAAAGGACCAATCCCACGGAAGAGGCTGGAAAGTCCTTCTGGACATAATAGGAACAGGTAGGGTGAAATTGGATCGCCTTGTCTGATCCCTCGTGTAGGTCTGAAGCAATCCGACAGAACACCATTAGTCCTTATGTTGAAAGACACTGAGGTCACACATTTCATCACAGTATCAACAAAACTAGTTAGTAAGCCCAGTTTTCTCATCATGCCTTCTAAATAATTCCACTCAACACGGTCATAAGCCTTCGCCATATCCAGCTTAACAGCACAAGCCCCCACCTTTCCTTTCTTCCTTCTCAAATAATGGGTACATTCATATAATCATATGCGATCAACACATTATCTCTGATAAGGCACCCTGTTATTGTTTTTCATGCAGATGTTTCCGTTTTCTTTCCCAACAGAAGTGACAGATCGCATCGAGACCTGACCTGATTGATCGTCTGGGTGATCGCTTCTAGAGCCGCGCCAGGTCGCCGCGACGGCGTGCGTCCAATCGCAGCGCAGTCACCTTCTCCTCCGTCGACGTCCACTCCGGAGACGCTGAAGCCCACACCCGGTGAGGAAATTAAGTCAACTCTGGGCACGCCGACGCCCGACGACAGACGAGGAGGAGCAAGTCGATTAATGCGCCGTAAGTCGACGCCTCGCCGGCGGCGCCCCCACCGCCGGCGGCTGCTGTAGCCACCCAGCATTACAGCTAGTTACTCCGTAATTAGCTAAGCTTCTTGGCTCTGTTAACTAGCTAGGCAGCTTCACCATCTAGGTAGCTTAGCTAGCTAGCTAGCTAAAGATGGACAACAGGCTCGACCAGGATTCCACGATGGCAAAGAGCAGCCGCGAGCTTTTGAATCTGTTGAATGCTGGCCTTAATCGAAATATGCTGACCGCAAGCTGCTGAATATAGCCACAAGTTATTCGATTTGCTCCGTACGAGGCTTCTATCCGAGTAAGAAAAGGTCGGAGAAATTTGTTTCTTTTTTGCTTGGACTTCAGTATCTCACCAGTATTGGGAGAGAGAATGTATGACGGTGCCTCTATATTGGGCAAGAAAATGGAATGGTCACTGCCGCGCCGTTTGCATGAAAAAGCATCAACGCTGTTTACGTAAATAGAGATCACGGGGTCTTAGGCCCACCAGGGAAGCCACAACAAATAAAGAGAAGACACCTGGCAGGAAACAGGAAAGGGAACACAACACCGGAACAGGGAAGCCGCATCCGCACGCGCTACACGCACATACCTTGTTATTATCTGATTAGTTATGCATGCACAGGAATTAGTCAATTATTCAAATTCAAAACGTCCTGCTCGCCGCCTAAACTTGCCTACGGATCAAGTGAACGTCACACGTATGCAGACGAGTCCACAATTCCAAATGATATACTTCTTCTGATCATAAGTACGTATATACTAACATTCCTACTGTCATCATATTTAAAAAAATAAATATACCTTTTACAAATTTCCAATAATACATATCAATTGAAAGAAAAAATGATCATGTATATACTTTTTCCAAAATCATATACTGTTTAAGCTCATCAAATAGTATACTACTCTCGGTATATTTCAATATGAATAGTGTAAACTCCTTTTTATGTTCATATACTGCTTAAGCTCCTTAATTAAGTATATTACTCTATCGATCTTACATCTCTCCTCCCGAGGTTGATCAATCCAGTGACAGGGACATGCAATGCTAATTCAAATTTCAAACAGCACCTACATGCACCGGATACAAATTATTGCAAATTAAAAAATAGAAAATGAAAAATCAACCCCCCTAATGGAGTATCCATTAAGGTGGGAGCATATAATCCTGGAGTATAAAAGAGTCGCGCGCGCGTGTATATATATATATATATATATATATATGCGTTTATGTGGGGCACCATATTTATTATATATACTACACTCATACGCACACGTCACCGCAATATCTGTTAGGTGGGATCCATACACGCATAATAGCCACCATAACCTCACGCGTACATGACGGCAATCCGAGTGTTTCATATAATAAACACGACGCCAGGAATGAAACAAAAGGGATAGGAGGCCCGATAGCTTGCCAGTCCTCACGAGGCGTGCCCGTCCACCACGCGAAGGCGGCGACCAACCATGATACACGTCTCGTAGGCCTCGATACCAAGCGCTATCATTTCAACCATCCCAAATGTTTCATACCCATACTCATGTGACGCTTGTCCCCAGGAGTTAGTGACTAGCTCCACACTTTCATCAAAGCAATGACATCAAAAGTTAATAATAAGAGTGTTCTAAGCATAATGCATAATTAGTATTAATAGGATTCTAAAATAGTACTTGGCGATAAGCCATAAATAATGGTTCATGCGGTAAGCGTGCTACCCAACCCTCAGACAAACCGACTAGGGGTAAACCTCTAGTATAAACCGTCCTGGAAATCTGTGACATCACAAGCTGCATCAAACTCCTCATCCAAACAGTCAAAACCTGCAGCGGGGTCTGAGCAAAAACAAGTAAAAGAAAACAAGAAATCAGTACATTAATTAAATTAATGTACTGGCAAGTCGGAGACAACCCTAGCAAACTACATGTTGGCCAATATCAAGGATAAGCTGTATGTAGGTAATTTGCGTAAATGCCAATTTTAGTTCACAACGTGTTCGCAACGAAATTTGTAAACAATAATATAGAGTAAGTAAAATATGTAATGCAAAGTAATTGAATATCAACACACATCTACCCCTCAAGGTAGAATATCACCATTCACCATCATCATCTCATCATCATCATTATCATCACCGAACTTTACCCAAGTTCACAAATAAATCATTCCCAACCTTTTCCCAAGTTCTCAAGAATTCTTTTAAAATCATAAAACTATACTCATGACACTTCACCATGCCACTCATGACCGTGAGCACGGCTAATCGATTAGTTTTAGACTCTGCAGAGTTTGTACAACTTTTAAGCCCACACGACGTGAATCGCTCTAGTTTTTCTCGTGCTGATCAAGCACTACCACACTCTTCACGGTGAACGTGGTCTAGAGGTCACAACGAAACCGTTACATTGTTTATTGTTTAGCCTTGCACCAACACGATGCGTGTTAACCCACGTTGCTAGCAAGGCAACGGCAGCCAGGTAGCGGACCCACGCTTTAACCTAACGCCATGAGGAACCCTGCCCGGCCTTCCCCACGAGGCACAACATCATTGTATTGGACAAACACCCGACAAAGCATCACTCGTGTGGTAAGACGGCCAGTACGCTATAAATCATAATACATCAATAAATCAACAACAAGGGAAGTTTCCTCTGAGTTACTATCCATGCTAATCCATACTCTCCAGCCTACCAAAATGCAAGGCTAAACTCTAAACAACTTAATAGGTTAAGGCCAGCCCATACTTAGCACATGTGGTTTGTACTGTTTTCATTAGTTGGTGTCATAAAGTTCGGTCCTTAAGCGACC
>CM002485.1:5805835-5833700 GCA_000325765.3 Leersia perrieri
TAAAGTAATGGTCTTGAGCACTGGCGCCCATTTTAACAGTCGTTTAACAAAACATATTTCAAACTCTGCTCCTTTCAACATGCTCATTACAACTTTCTGGAGAAAATGCAAGCAGAGATATCAATGGTTTCCCAGTCCCGTGGCTTGTAACAGAAGCAGTCAGATGAGCAAGAAACTTCTGCCTGAAATGAACAGGACACAAGGCATTAAGAATATTACAAATGGATATAGCCAAAAGGTCAGGAGAAAGTGGAAACAATCATTTTCATTGGAGATTATATTCTTTTAAATCTGCCATGAAGCAATTGTGACGTGCAGAGTAAGGGTCGAAGCAAGAAATTGAAAAAAAATTAAAAATGTTATGCAGCTACATTGAGTAAAATTACACCATGCTCTATCATATATGATGTTTCAGATTTCAACTGATTATTTGTCGTGTTTTTTTTAAGGAGTCTCATCAACCTGAATCTACGATACAACATACTCGTATCAATAAGTGTAACTAAGCGACATCTGCAGCAAAAATCCAATTATTTTTGTTTATCATAGTAATCCTGAGTAGCACTACAATACTCCAATCGAACCGTTGAAAGAAAACGATGGCTGATAGGAGATACAAATTCAATATATCTCCTATAAGGAAAAAAAAACATAATACGCAAATAAGGAAAAACAATGCAGACAAATATACGTGCAAAACATTCAACTTTTCAGAGTATCCCAATGATTACAATGTCGGACTGCAGTTAGTTCATCTCCTAGTTATGCAGGCCAGGAGTGTTTTCAATGCAGTTGTATCACCTTAGTGTACTTGGCTGAGTTCAATGAAAACTTCCGTTATTGAAAAAGGTAACTAGGTAAGTTCATCTCCAAACAGTGGTACTCAGTTAGCTTCCTAGGCACCATGATACTCTTACCGCTTAATTGATCAACCATTGGTTGCTTTGAAAATTGCATTGTGTTGATTGCTCAATGCACATTATTGTTAAGGTAGATTTAGGATGCAGGTGACCTAATTGGCTCTGGATGGAAAATTGGCGCCTAAATACACCTGAGGTAAATTTTGGACCAACTCAACAATGTGCTCACTTACATGCACCATCTCAGTTTGCTCTGCTAACAGAGAAAATGGAAATGACCTCCAGTGCAAATGATACATGTTTACAGGATTCACAAAGAAAAATGCAAGTTCAAGGAGGAACAAAGTAAGACCTCACAACATTAGAGATATAGTGAACAAATTTATCTATCTAATATTGTACTCATTCTTTGGCCACATCCTCAGTTATGCAATATATGGAAAAGAGATTCTAAACCAGGTCCTTGGGATAAAAGATACAATTGCCAGGAAAATAATCAGCAACAGTTACCATGTCATCCATCCTGTATCACCCTGCAAGCAATGCCCCTATATGGTGGGTCCCATGATCCATGGACCCCTTGCTACCCCCAACGCCCACATCCCAACAGTCGTTTCACAAAGGCAAATTCATGTTTAACTCCTATTAATCAAAAGATTTCCACTTCTTCGAGAAATTTCGGTGCGATATCCTCAGTTTCCCAGTCCTGTGGCTGATGATGAATGCAATCGGATGAGCAAACAGTTTGTTTCTGCAACAAAGGAATGGATACACAAGGCTGACAAGGGAGAAATCGATGAAATTTGTAAAGCACTGGAACAGTAAAATGCTGAATTTTTCTTTGCGATTCAACAGAATCCAACTAGAGCACACTCAAAACTGCCTAATATGACTTGACTTGAATCCTAACACCAACAGCTGCAGACAAACTAATCATATGGTCACTGGGATACCGTCAATCTCTCCCTCCTCTAGGTGGAGAATCTCTCCAAGAGGTGGCACCGTGTGTATCACTCCAGCAAGAACTCGATAGATCATCTGTCTGCAAACAGCTAACGGCCGATGCCGCTCCTCGTCGGTGAAAAATACCACCTCTCCCTCACGGGGTGGCTGGATGAGGTAAGCCTGCAGTCCGACTATCGATTGGTCCACCCAGAAGAGAGAGCGGAGAATGGGAGCGTGGACCCGTGGTTGTCCATGACATGGATCTTCTCAAGCGATGGCGCATAGATGGAAACTGCTCCGTGGAATTGATTGCCAGCCGCAAGCATAGGCAGTGTCGAAATGGCGATGTCCTCGAACACGAGATGCTCCAGTAGGGGCGCAGAGATGACAAGGTCGCCTGATACGGCGCCTCGGAACGGGCTGGCGTTGATGCTGGTGGAGGCACGGACAGCGGCGCCGCAAGTCCAGATGAGGAAGTCGCTCATCTCCAGGGCGTTGAGGAGGGGAAGCTCAATGAGCACACCTCCACTGTACTCCGTCCCCATGACGGAGGATATGATGCGCAGCTTCTCGAGCTTCGGGTACACGTCGCCGGGTGCGAACTGAGAGATCACCCTCACATCAGAGATGGTGAGGGAGAGCAGAGATGTTTAGTTACTGCATAATCTAGAGACTAACAATTCATTTAAAAATTAGGCCCTTCACTACAACAGGATAATTCCTACTTTAACTGATCTAATCAACTCTGAATATGTAAGGACATGATGACATAATAATGTACTTCACTCACAAATTTAGCAAAATTACCTAATAGTCTTGTGGAATCAGTGTATCAGTTCAAGAACTGAGCCATTTTTATACATAATAGATGGCATTGCTTTGTGAAACCATATCATGAAACTAAATACTATATTAACCGTCATTTCAATTAGTCACATAGGAGACTCCATGCAGCAGCATCAAGCCAGCAGAAGTATATTATTTGTATATATGTCTTCTATATATGAAAAATGATTTCCCTGAATGTCACATCAGATTGGCTTTAGCTAGCGCTAGCTACTGTGCTGCTACTAGCCTGCTAGGTCTCATGTTCTGGAAACTTGCTCTAGATGATTGTTTTGGTGGCCATTTTGCTCTTTTCACGTTCACTAATTTGCTTGAACATTCAAAATATTTGATCTTATTACAGAAAGTAAAAATATTGAAGATTGATCAGCGTGAAATGGTGGAAATATACTTAATCCAGAAATTGTCCCTCCTAATTTTCACTAATTTCGGACATGCCAAAAAACTAATTTCCTCACAGTTTACACAATCGTTCCTCGCAGTTAACACTAATTTCATTTCATACCTGTATGTTGGACATTACAAAAACTGAACATTAGAATGCCACACAGGTTAATGGGGAGCAATATTTAGACATCATAATGAATTAAGCTCAAGGCATATGCTGAGAGAATGGAAGATTACTCTTGTTCCTTCAATGCAACGATTTCAGTTGATACAGGAAAGATGTCATGTTCATTTAGCACTACCGAAATAACACCGACAGTGGCAAATATCCAAATTTCTCACGACTGTCAGGTGGCCTCTCCTAAAGAAAAAAATAACACGACAAAACAAGAAATGAAAAGGAAGAGCAGGACGACCTTACTGCTATCCTCACGGAGACGCAACCGGCCTTTGTCGTTGCCATGGTGACCAAGTCGCGACCCTCACCCTCCCTGGAGCCCCTTCTCCATCCAGGCCTCCTAGCCAACACTCAGCCTAACCGTCAAGAGGCCACCGGTTCTGACACATAGCAAAGCGGAGAGTGATTGGGGCGGAGAGGAGGATCCGACAAGAAGACCCAAGGTCACCGGATCCGACGGCCTCCGAGCGGATCGGTGCTGCACTGGCGATGGGGCAAAGAGGGAGAAGAAGGTGGGGCAGCCGGTGCCGATGGATGGCACGGGAAGAGTCCCGAGCAAGAGGAATTGGGGATTAAGCGCTTTTGCAAAAAGCCCCCTGAAACTTCATATATTACAACAAGGTCCGCTGGAGAGCGCAGCACAGAGGCGGCTCGGGTGGGAGGTGGCGGCGCAGGAGGAGGAGCAGAAGGCGTGCGGCACCGATGGATGGCACGGGAAGACCGGAAGAGTCCTGAGCTAGAGGAATTGGGGATTAAGCGCTTTTGCAAAAAGACCCCTGAAACTTCATATATTACAATAAGGTCCACCACAGTTATCTGCCACGGTCGATCCGCAATCCAATGGTTGTGCGAGGGGACTTGCTCGGAAATTGCCTTTATGTATAAAAAAATATAGGAGTACATGCTTGTATAGAAGTACACTATGTACTTCATTTTTTCGTAGCCTAGAAAAAATGGCGTGCCTTTGGCACGCCCATCCAGTGAAGGTGCATTGCTACTGCGGCTATTTTGCCTACTTGCGATCGTCATCACAGAGATGTTGGACTGTGAGCTAATAGCCTAGCATTGTAAGAAACAGAATGTAGTGAGCATTTAGCAGAGAAACAACTTGCTGCCTTGCTGGAATAATACAGACAACATTTTCAATAGAAAAGAAATCAGGCTTAGTATCAAATCAATAGTTGGTAACTTAAATCAAGGTTTCTGAAAATATAGTTGAACATATAAAAATGTAACTGATATCTTTAACGCTAACAAATTTAACATTCCGCCTGCTTCCAAAATTTCTGATTATTGGAATAGATCTAGCATATAATTTGAACTGTGCTTTTGGCAATCAAATTCCAAAGTGAAAATCGAACATAGAATGATGTAATCACCCTGATTTGCTGATGAGATCTAAAGAAGTGGAAAAATTGTAGATATATCATGGCACTTAGTTCTCCAATCATGTCAATGAGTCATATGAATTACCATCGCAGAAACAAGTTTTTCTATCATTAGTTCAAGCATCGTGTTGATGTCGGCCAGGGAAGACATCGAGGGCAAAGCGGGGCTTGCGGCCGCGCTGCCTCCATCGACGACACGACAAAGCACCGATAGCAAATACGTTAAATCTACTGTCATAGTCCCTTATACATACGGACTCGGTATTACGTACGGAGTATAGATACAGATAATTAGTTTCAGTATCAGAATAGGTTATGTTACCCGGCCTTTGTATCGTAGGTAGATACTCGGATTACTCATCATCTCTTATTCCATATAAGGCGAGCTCCGCTTGAACCGTTTCTGAACAGATTAAACGTTTCTGAACAAATTAAACCAGCACGGCAACAGCAATGGTGCCTCTCGTCAGCGATTCCAACAACGGCGGCGTTCTGCCGTTCGACCTGCTCCACGACATCTTTCTGCGCCTCCCGGCAAGACCACTCTGCCGCCTCCGCGCCGTGTGCCGGGCGTGGCGCGCCGTGCTGTCGTCCGACCCGATCTTCGCCGCCGCAACTTATACTATTTAACCTCCCGTATTGAGGCTAGTTATATTATACATACTGCATATGTGTATCGTTGCAACTTATTTTTCCATAGTCCTCCGAAAGGATAAAACTTTGTTTATATTGCACATTTGAATAAGTGGTTATACATATTGCTCTTATATGTTAATTTATTTCACATTCATAGTAGAATCTGTGAAATAAGTAAACAGAAGATTAATTATTTGATAATTTTATTATCATTCTTTACACATTAATGAAAATGTGGCTACGGCATTGGGACATGGAAGTTCCAACGGATGTTATTTTGAGGGGGGCATATATGCTAAACATTGATTATCATACCTACGACTTGGAAGTCTTATATATATTTGAAAACTAATCATTGTTTTAAGAATTTACCTTGAAGGTCACTACCACTATATTGTTGTGTTAATTCAAGTTGATTAACATAATAAATCTTACGGATCATTAGCTATTTATGAAGAATAGTGAATCTTGGAGATTATACGATCAAGAAGATCGAGTGTTGTACTCTTTTTCCCTTAGTGAGTTTTTACTTGAATATTTCTCATGTAAAGTTTTTAACGAGACAAAAAATGCAATATAACGAGCGTGTACGATATACTCTTTTCTCCAATCCTTTTCTCCAAACAGTCGGCCACTTTGTTACAGATTCTCGGGCACACACTTACATCAAACAAATCAAAGTTTGTCAAAAGAAAAGACTTGATCTGTTTAAACAACGCACCATTAGTACTCTAATCATAGTCCTGTGAGTTCAGTGCCATGCCCAGGACGCTAGCATCCGTTTCCACCACAATTCTGTTCATGCCCAGCAGCGCCACTCTTTCCACCAGATTGAGTGCTGATTTGGTTGGGGGTGGGGATTTTCACCGGATGTAATTTTGAGGCGAGACAGAAACCGACATGCGGGGCAGGGTAGTATTTCCCTCGATATTTTTTTAATATGAATTTGTGGGGTTTTAATGTAAAATCTTGGAGTTATGAGTACATTCAATAAATATGGACACTGAACACGGAATGTAAAAACAAACATGGTTGTATTTGAGTACCCTTCATCGGAGGTCGTATCTTGTTTTTAGCTATTTTTCTTACGTGGAGCCTAGGGACAAGGTGCACTGTGAGAGCCCTTACGAGTCAATTAGAGGGCTCACAAGCCACGAGCAACAGCCAACAGCATGTATCCAGAAGTCAATCTGCAAATGATTTAATTTGGTCTTTCACCTAACTAGCATTGATTACTATAAAAGAGCATAAAGAACATAACCTGTTCTTTCATGAGAAAAAAAAAACAATAATTGAAGAGGATGACCTTCTAGATACAAGTAGTAGATGCAGCTCCTGGAATCCTGGAGTGCCAGTTTCTCAAATAGGAGGATTCTTCAGGCTTCACCACTTGCATCTCTTGGAGACTAATAAACAAAGGGAAAGTGAAACTAACAGTTGAGAAAATGCCAGACTGTTTGATTTTCCTTTCCATTCATGTTCTGCACTTGCATGACCCTCTTTGCCTCTTTGGGAATCTGGCATCACAGTATTTGCAAAAAAGATATAGCTGCAAATCAATCACCTTCAGAGAACAGTACGAAGGAACCACATTGTACAGGTAAAGTGCATCTCATGAAAATGAACATTATTGCATCCAATTGGTACACAATAAACAAGACTGATAAGTACAACAGCAGCCTAAAAATTCAGGCGCAACAGCCATTACAAAGTCAAATGGCCCTACAACAAATCGAATTCAGAACAAGCTAACTTAAGGGGGTAAAAAAGGAAACGGGTCCAGGTAAGCAGGGCCCGAAACTAACCTGCCTGTCAACTCCTGCGTTTTAGCTACACTAACACTTTCAGCAGGCTATACCTAGCTCAGCAGAACTTCCAGTGATTGTTGCAGTTCACGCAGGTTACAAACGTCGTCATTGGCTCATCGGCACTCCGAGTCTGCAGCTGGTAATAGGTAGTCTTGCGCTGGCCGCACCTGCCACACTTGAACTGATCGGTCGTGGCCTTTGGGGCTCCTCCACGCTCACAATCAAACAGAGCCTTCTCCTCAATCTTCTTGTTCTGAAGCTTCCTTGTGTCGCTAGCCATTTCTGCAGGGGTTAGGTCAGCAATTCTCTCAGGCTCCACTTGCCCAATAAGAACCCTTCTCCGGAAGTCCGTGTTGTTATCATCCCTTAGATTGAACATCAATGATCTGTATCTTACCTTATTAGGTCCATTAGAACTCCCCAGTTTCTTAAACAAGGCACACTCCACTATCACAGCAACCCTGAAAGGGTCACATGCTTCTACCTCGTCTATGATGTTCCTCACTTCCTCCCTGTCATCTTTTTTAGTCTCTTCATAAACTTTGGAGAAGGCATCGCCAAGTATCCCCCGGAATCTATCACGACTAGCATCCCCACATTTAACAACAGATGTCAGTCTTGGAGGACCATTTTGGACAGTCTGAACAGAAGATACTTCATGAACTTCGTTTTGTACTTTCTCAACCTTGACAGGTTGGGTTTTCAGCTCAGCATTAGAAACCTTCTCATCCTTTCCACTTTTGTGGTTCATAACACAGATATCCATATCATTATTCTTGACAGTAGCCTTTGGTGATGCCTTGACAGTAGCCCTTGGTGATGCAATGACAGTAGCCCTTGGTGATGACTTCTCAATTTTCATAGGCTCCACCTTCTCAATCTTTACCATAGTGGAACTCGATTTTCCATTCTGCTGGGCCCCATTTTTCTTGTCTTCTTCAATGACAACCCTTTTCCAATACCCTAATAGGTCTGAAGCTGTTGCTTTTATGCTTGAGTGAGGATGCTTGGTGAGATAGCGGATATGTTTTCCTACCTATCAGAACAAAAGATAAATTTAAAGTTAGCACAGAAAAGTCTAAAGAAGAGTTGGAAACAATGGAATCAAAGAAATACGCTTACAAAAGGAATTAAGTGTGTAATGCCTAGACGAGTTTTGAGGCAATAGGCAGAGCAAGTGAAAGCAACAGCTCAGTACTAAGAGTTGAGATTAAAAAAATCGCTTTTTAAAATTCTGAAAAAACTGTAAATTACTGAAGGTATTTCTCTTCAAGAAAAAAGGGTACTATATAAGTATGTCTTAAAAAATGTTATTAAACAGACCAACAAACAAGAATATTGTGTCAGTGGTATTAGTATATATGACATAAAAGAGAGTTGCATTACCCAAATATCACGCGCATATGTTACATTTTCTAGCTGTCCACATTACTAACTAAATATCAAAAGCAGCAGGTATGAAAAATCCCTCTAGAAAGTCATACTGTTGTTACCATGAAGGAGAAACAGTGTACCATCATGAAAGGAAAACATTTGGATTCTCATGCTGAGCTAAACAGGAAGTGAAATAGGTGGAATTACATAAATTACAAAACTGTACAAGGCAAGAATTAAAGCAATAGAAGTTATACTGGGTGCCTGCTAGAAATGGTAGGCAAGATTATATGAGTCAACAAATAAAGCTAAGCAACTGCCGTCATGATGTCATCTACCATTAGACCACCAGAGCTTTAGGGAATTCATCTTTTGTTTACTGGTGATGAAGATATGGAAATAATCCTAAAGATTATATGTGTCAGCAAGCAGGAACACAAGATGGTCAACAAGAAAAAAATATACAGCAGCTCCTATCATGTAGGTTTAGAGCACGATGGCTTCAAGTTTGTTAAACTTTTTATTTGCCGGTGATGAGCAGACGGAAAGAATACTGAATCGTTCTATCCTTTTGATTGGCAACAACAAAGTTGGTTTTGACAAAATTGGGACACAATTCACATTAACTGTCCAATGGAACCTTTCACCTTCTATATTTTTTATAGAAAAGAAAGACTTACGCCACGAGACATTTCCTAACCCCCTCCCCCCAACCCCCCAAAAAAGCATTTACTACGAGATACATTGCATGTGCAGGGGTGGGCCATCAGTGTTCTAAAAAGAAGTCTACTAGGCCGCATACAAGGGGCAGGTGCCCCAACCTGTACATCCACATAAGCGTCCAATAATGCCGCATAACGGCATAAGCACGTGGGTAACCACACGAAACCGCATACCTGCCGCTTTTTAGAACCTTAAATTTGGGCCAAGCTTATGCCAAGATGAAAATTGAAATGCATAATGGGCCTTCTGTCCAGGCCCAGGATGCATTAGGGCCTGGGTCCGACCCTGTTCATGTGCCGCACACTGTCACAGAATTCTCCCGCGCAAACAACTTGAACGAATAACATAGCTAATTGGGCAAAATCACCATACTTCAGTATTCTCCTGATAAGGAGAAACCCCAACATAGGTGCTTTCCCAAACAATAGGCCTACATGTAGCAACCCATAACAAGATGGGATAACACCTCAGGCAAAATCAGCACCTACGCATAATTGCATCTACGTAGGGCATGATATTATAGTACAGCCCATGTTTTTAAATTATGGAAATCCAATTATTTGCATTGTAGCAATCCCTTATCCAAATCTAACCCAACCAAAAGCCCCCTAATGGAGTGTCCGTACAATCTGAATACTTCTTACTGTACTTGCAACAGAACAAAGCATAGCGCAACCAAGCATCCTAATGCTCAAAATCCCCAACTTTTTCACACCCAAGAACCGGGCACGCATATAGGATAAAACTACTACACAAAGATTCTAACCATGCAATTGAATCTAAATCCACAAAAACGACCCTAACATACTCTTCCAAGAACCCACATTCCCCCTCCTCAGCGAGACCCCCCACCCAGATTTCCTAAACCGCCGGAAAAAAACCGGGCAGAGCAGCGGATTCATATAAAATTACCTAATATCTTACGCAGCGGAAGAACAAACAAACAGCGGCGTGATGCTCACCTGCGTGGAGACGAGAGCGGCGGTGGTGACGCGGGCGCCGCGCAGCCTCCGGAGCGCGTCGACGCACCGCGCGGCCTCGGGCGACTCCCCCTCCCCACCAACCTCCGCCACCTCCTCCCCCACCGCGTCCGCCGCCTTCCTCGCCGCCTCGAACGCCTCCAGTAGCTCCCTCTCCATCGTTGCCCCCGCAGCCCCCATCAATCCAATCCAACCCAAGCCGCCTCCGGATTTTTTTTTTCCCCCAAAACTCAATCTCTCTCTTCGCGGCGATGGCGCGTGTCGCCTCCAATGGCGGTGGGCGGGTGGCAGGCAGAGCGGAGAAGAAGGTGAGGAAGGGTGAGGCGGTTATTTATAGGAGGGGTTAGGCGAGTCCGATCCGTACGCGGGGTGGATAAGGCGGCTTCGACGGCTGAGATCGTGCCGGGGGCGCTTAGTGTAGGAGGATCCTAGGATGTTGGGTAGGTGTGGGCCCGGCCCGGGCCTCTCTAGCCCTCCACTTCTAGATTTTTTTTTTCGCTTTGGAAAAGAGAAAAGAGTTCTCTCTTTTTTTTCTTTTCTTACTGGTGTTTTCTTGGTGACACTTCTGTTCTTTTTGGCTTTTTCTTTAGCCGCTTTGACACGTGGCAATGGCTCTTTTCTTCTTCTCCTATGTCCACTGCTTGTGTTTTAGTTACGGTTCACTGGTTTGCTTGCTTGGATATCTGGTTTGACACTTTGAGTATAAAGTTGTAGGTATCCGTAGATTTGGTGAGGAAGAGGAAAATCAAGGCATTGCTTTTGTTACTATAGCAGCATTTGGTACGTAAGGAACGTAGATGAAATTTCATGAGAAAGTTTCTTGTTTGTGTAGATTCCACACAAATCAAACATCTATTCCTCTTAAGTCTTAACTCTCATTTATTGTTATAGTAAGTCTTGTGCCGAGAGGGTGAGATAAAAACTAATTAAAGTCGCTTTCTGTGTCATTCCATGCAACCTTGTTGAAACTAGAGAATATACTCCATCTTCCATGTCCCACCAACTACATTAAGAGAAATATTTTTTTTCGGCCGCACGCCCTCCTCACAAGGAATTTATCCACTATCTCCAATTGATTCCCTGCATATAGCCAATTGTAACTACCCGTCTCTAACGAAAGAATGCTCTCGGGCTCCACTTGCCAAGAAGAACCCTTCTCCAAAAGTTTATGTTGTTATCATCCTTTAGATTGAACATCAATGATATGTATCTTACCTTATTAGGTCCATTAGAACTCCCTAGCTTCTTAAACATCTATTGCTCTTAACTCATTTGTTGTTAGTAAATCTTGTGGGGGAGGGTGAGATGATAACTAATTAAGGTCACTTTTTAGTGTCATTCCATGCAACCTCATTGAAGCTTGAGATGGCAACCCAAAATCCCCAGCCAAAGAATACACTCCCCTTTCCCCCGTCCCACCAACTACACTGAGAGAAATATTTTTTCTATTCGCACCCACGCCATCATGAGGAATTATCCCCTCTCAACCATCATCGTTCCTAACGGAAGAATTCTTCAGGGAGAAACAGTAAATATGGCTCCAATTGACATCTCTAGTTGAAGCTTAGAGACAAGTATTAGTTGGTCAGGTGACCAAAAAACTTGGGTACATGTTCAAGGGGTCGATTGCTTCGCGTTAACAATTTGCCTCGCCATGCCATAACTTAAGCTAAGGACTAGTTGGTTGTGTAACCAACAAATCGAGGAGAAACCATGCACATTTATTGGGTTGTAAGACCTACCTATTAGATTCGATAAATTTATTAGGGAGAACCAAATGTTATTATTGTTTGTTAGTAAAAATGACATAATACAATGTAGGTGACCCCAAGTGACTTTGAAGGTTCGATACCCCTCTTGGCAATTTATAATATACCCAGTAGTATGTCAATGTATTTCACTGTTTCTTTACATTGAAATACTTCTAAATATCCTTTGGAACACATGAATCATCCGAACCACTTTCAACATGTGACATGATAGGAAAAACATAGAATTAGAATAACATATCCATTAAATCCATAGAAATGAAAAACACATGAAAAAGAGTAGTCGTTTGAATGGAGCATAGCTAGAAATTAGAAAAGAGATGCAGACACATAGGAAATATTCCAAGAGGTTAGACCTTTAAGTAGAAACCTTATTGGACCTAGGTGCACCCATGCCAGAGTGCCATGTTGGTTTTGCGGTATCATATATACATATGCCATAGAATATGTGAACAATAAATAGTTACTAGTTTTGTGGATAACATATTTATGATAATTGAAGCCTCCAACTATTCCCAGCCTAGTCACTGTCAGAGGATCACAAACCAGCAGAGTATGAAGTTCTATCGAACATGTACAGCTTTTATTTCTTCCCCATCTATAAACTCACACCTCACAGCTTCTAAAATTTCCATTGCAGAGCTGAACTCGAAATACAATTGTATTTCTCACATTGCATGTAGGAGCCTCAAGATCAAGTGCAACACATAGAAACATCGGGTAAGAAATAAATCAAGTATTCATTGCTCAGTCATTTATTTTCATCGTCTTTTCTAGTTCTCCATGAGCATGTTGTCATTCAATGACTAAAGTTTCAGCTAAGATATTGAACTTGTAAAAGTGAAGAATTCGCTACATGTTTTCCATAAATAAGACAAATAAGAAAAAAATCATATTTATAGATCAAGTGATTCTACAAAGATCAGAAATAAAACTGTGATCTTCTTTCCAAAAACAAACATGGCATATTGTTATATTTCCTTCTGGTGCTATAAACTACATCCTCTCTCTGCTTCTGTGCATAAGCGTGTGCAGGAACACACATTCTTTTCCTCGTCTGAAAGTGCCAGTTATATCTAAAAGGACCAATGGATTAAGAGAGAAGAAAACGTCTTCTAAATATGTAGACAACCAACGTGAAGAAGCCCATTCGGAACATATAATTAGTTAAGTTTGAGTGCAGCATGCTGGCAGAGTCAGTGAAATCATTCCGTTAGATTGCTGTTAGACTTCCTCAACCTGTAGACCAAAGTTACAAAAATTGTCATTCCATATTATTAACAGGTTTATGGCTCAAAGAAAATAATGGGGAACGGTTGCTAAAACAAGATAGTAGCCCAGAATCTGGCTGCTACTGTAATTTCTGGGAAAAAAATGCACATGGTCGATTTCCATCCAGATTAGTTTTAGCCACTAGATCAACTGTGGATATATTGCAGATAGATAATGGAAAATGTGTTCATACACATAGTTACAAAGTTTAAACCTATTAGTACAGAGTCAATCACAAATACGAATACATATTCTACAAAGGGTAAAAGGTGCAAATTTTGTTCACATTATGAAAATGTTACCGTGGGATATAACTATTAATGGACTTTAAGCTAAACTTGACATTCCAAGAGACATGCTTAACATAGTTTATACAATATGTACGCTTGACATTTGCTTTAATACTGTTAATCAAATGCTAATTAGCAGCCAGCGAAATCAAAGAGATCTGAAAGATTTATTAAAAGGAAATCACATCTAAAAGTTTACATAACACCTTAAAGACAGCAAAGCATTTTGAAGGCTATGTTTGTAGGGTAGTTTGTTATGGAGAACAGAATCAAAGAGGAAGTTATATGTATGACCTGTGGAAGATTCATTAACTCCATAACAGCCCTCTTTGGGGTTAGCTCATTATCAATTATCCGTGCTACTGCGGTCAAGACTGGCATTTTTACATGGTACTTTTGAGCCAATGCAATGACAGCCCCAGCAGTTGATACACCTTCAGCAACCTATACAGAGAGATCAATATACTAAATTACTGCTCATCTTGGTGAAATTCATGTAAAAGTATCAATAGCAGGAGTGCTTCAGACCTGATTCATAGAATTCATGATTTTGTCAAGTTTTTCACCAGAACCAAGACGCAGTCCCACATTTCTATTTCGCGAAAGATTGACAAAACATGTAAGCATGATATCACCTGAGCCAGATAAACCAGCAAGGGTTGTTGGCTTTGCTCCCATCTTCAGATTGTTTGGGGAAAAAAATCAGTGAACTTCATAAATTAATCCCTCACAGATAAAATTCAGAAGATAAATTATTACATACCTTTGTTGCTAACCATCGTATTTCCGAACAACCTTGAGCAACAAGAGCCGCCATACAGTTATTTCCAAGATGCATACCTTCTACTATACCTGCTGCTATTGCAAGAACATTCTTAAGTGCGCCAGCAATTTCTACACCTGTAACATCACTGAAGCATCACAAGTCACATTCAAATATTCTTTCTCAATATTGTTATATGCACGGCTAAAAGCAATGCACGCCAGTTTACCAAACTATAAATAATAGCCATCTTGCCCTGTCTGGATTCCTAAATCATTACAGAAGGGGAGAAACATTTATTGGTTTGTATAAAAGAAATCTCTGCTACACAACTAGCGTTCAACAGTATATATGGCTAACGATTAGTAATATTTACTTTGATGTGCTTATTCTCAAATTCGGGGAGGCCAACAGTTGCTGAACAGCGGCTGCCAACTTTTTGTCCTTGGATGCCACCACCATAGCTGCAATGTAAAGTTGAATAACTATAAGGTTCCTTCCTACATTGTAAATAATAGATTCCATGTTCTCGATAAAAGTACAAGAACTGCACATATTCAGAATTACTTAACTCAAGTAAAACAGAAAAAATGAAGTAATGCCCAATTAACATTGCGTTGTAAACAAGCACGAAGATATACAACATACAGAATATTAAACTTGTAAGAAATGATCTCACTAAACCTGTTGGCAATTTGTTCATCAGCTCGACTGCAAAAGAAGGTCCTGACAGAACAATAAACGGCTGGCGAGGATTCCCCAGCACTTGAGGGATGATTTGAGACATTGTCCGAAGCGTATTGAGTTCGAGCCCTTTGCTAAGTGATATGAACGGCAACTTGGGATCAACATGTGTTGAGATCCCCTCAAGAAAGGATGAACTGAACTGCCACAAAAGAAATCTCACGAGTCACAAGTGAGGGAACCCCCATTGCAGTGATCAGTGTTTTGTAATCAACTGTCTTCAATACCTGAACTGGGACAGCATGGAAGCAGAAATCTGCTCCTGCTAAAGCAGCACTAGCACTAGTTGTTGCAGTGATGTTTTCTGGCAACCTGTGATCTGGTAAATATTTACTGAAATGAATGAAAGAAGCTGCAAATCAGATTCAGCAACAAATACAGTCTCCAAAACAGTATGGACATGATATTTATTCCTCAAATCAACCAAGAAATGGGGGCAATGAGATTGTAAATATGACATTATTTTGTCGAATCAATCAAGATTGGAGTTAATAGTCCCCGCAAAAAAAAAAGGAGTTAAATAGTACGGACCAGTTGATGTGGCTGTGGTTGATAGATCGACAGACGAGGTCGTCCCGGAGAAGCATGGAGACCTCGAGGTCGGCCTTCTTGGCGGCCACGTGCGCCGCCATGGCCGTCCCGAACGATCCCCCTCCCAGCACCACCACCTTGCGCGTCGTCTCCAGCACGTCGCTCCGGTTGCGCCGCCGCCACGAGCGGGACCACCGGACCAGCTTCTCCCACGCGATGCGCACCACCCGCCGCCGATCCTTCCCTCCTCCTCCGCCGCCGCCGCCCCGCGGCGACGCGTCGGACGCTGGCGCCGGCGATGCGCCGTCGCTCGCGCTGGAGGATACTGGAGGGGGATGGTGGTGGTGGCGGGAGGGAGAAGGGGAGTGGACGGCGACGGCGAGTCGGTGGCGCGGGGTGGGCATGTGGGGGAGGAAGGCGGCGGCGGCCATGGATCGATCGGAGTCGGAGAAGAACGGAGAAGGAGACGTTTGCGCGGCGAGGGATTTTTGCTATCTTATCCGTTCCCGCCTTTCCTGAGAGTTTCGTTTCCTCGAGATTCGTTTTATTTTCCTCGAGATTCGTGCTGTGCGGAGATGATATTGTCACAAAATTTGCCCTAGTTTATTGTTATGCTTTTTATGGAGGTATAGAATCCAAATGCGTTTGTCGTTTTTGTAGCTTCGTTCAAAGGTGCTTGTTTGTCGAAAGAACAATTTTCAGATTTCAAAGAAAATAGT
Organism: Leersia perrieri; assembly: GCA_000325765.3. Lineage (NCBI taxonomy): Eukaryota > Viridiplantae > Streptophyta > Magnoliopsida > Poales > Poaceae > Leersia > Leersia perrieri. Next base: position 5,822,049 of record CM002485.1, read on the forward strand.
CTTTCAGGGTGTTGTTTGTGTGGGAAATTACTCATTCCATTTAATTGCAGGCAGAGGTTACCCCAGGGTTCAATAATTCGTTCTAATTCAACAAACTTCACGTCCAACATTCAGAGCTCCGACAAACCATTTTGTTTTGTGTCAATTTGCAACAAAAAACACATCATTTTTTGAACGAATTCGTCTGTGAGATTTACATTTCATCCCAAGACAAATATGCAAGCACACCGCACCTTTGGGTTGTCCAAAATGAAGCGTATATGCAGAAATGGTGAGATTTTCTTGTCTAGCACCTAAGCAGAGTCCTGGAGTAACATCAGAATATAGCATCACCGTCGATCAAATATCATGCGAACCTCATTGAACAAGAAAATCAAGTTTAAAAACAAGGGGGCAAACTGATCCTCAGCTCCTGACGATTTTGGATAAATAAACAACTGATTGAGCACAGTAAACATAAAGTTAAGAGGTCCAAATTGCTCATAACCCCTTGGCTCACACCACAAAAAATTTTCTTATCTCCTAGCAAGCCACAGAACCAAGCAAATTTAAAGAAAGGTACACGATGTCAAGCACAAGTTCTGGATATCGGAATGTTATATCTAGTGAGACTTGACATAGTCCTGGACTATGTTGAGGCCCTCAGACTCCTCACCGAAGTCCTGGTAAATGAGAAAGAACAGGCAACGTTACCAAAACGCCAAACATGGCAGAAAGACCTTTGAGGTAATAAGGTGTGGAATCAATTTGCTACCTTGACAACGACACAGGAGCAGCCTACAACCTTCCTCGCCTTGCCCTCAGAATCAATCTTGCAAAGCTGCAAAGGGCATTCATCGTGGTAGTGTTAAAATCAGGACAGACAAGAGCTTCATACAACTGTACATGATATGAAAAAAGAGAGGTGCAGCACAATATCCACGCCAAAATAAAGTACAAGCACAAAGTACTACCTATTATTCAAAGATAATATTACAATTTATACGTTGAGCTGGTAAAACTGTAGTCATTACAGAAGGCTGAAGTGATTTTTTTTATCAGGAAACCTAAATATCACATTAACAATAACAAAGTATAAAAATTGACAAGGTACACCTAATATAAGAATAATGTCACTCACCCCTGCCCACTCGCCAAGAGTTTTAGCGCTAGACACAGTAACCAGGTGAACATTGTGCTCAGCGCAGAGTGCCTTAACCAGCTTGACATAATCAGGCTGGTCACAGTCCTCAGCAAGCACACAAAGCTGAGCAGCATGCTTCTCAATGGCCTTCGCCGCCTCACGGAGGCCCTTCACAAGCCCATCATGAGCGCTTGACTTCTTCATCACAAGCTGCAGAGCAGTCATCAGGTCCATCGGTTCTCCAAGAACCGGAACCGGGGCAGCTGGGGCCTCAACTGGGGTCTCTTCCCTGCATAGATGGTTATTGTTAGCAAACATGGAAGCTTAATGCATAAACACCAAATAACTCAAAAGGTGAAAAGGCAAGAAACAAGTCACAAATCTAACGAACCCTGCAACATGTTGGAAAGTTTTCTATTTGAGCTGCTCTTTAGATAATTTGATTAGATAATTGAGTTACAAGTAGTTTGACACTACGTACAGTTACATTCTAAAATACAATCGACTGAACAATAAGCTAAAAGTCATAGTTTCCACAAGACTAACAATAGTGTGTACACAACATTAGGTTATTCAAAATTCAATCAAGATTCGAAGAACAAAACAATGATAACCCGCTAAGCTAAAGCAAGTGGTTTATTAAGTGTTCTATCGGCATGACTTTCCCATGTAACATCTAATTACGAACCAGAAATTTACAAGTACAGGAATTCCTAAATCATAGATTTTCAATCACATCCATAGCATCACATGCTTTCATCCATTCGCACAGTAAAAAAGATAGCCGCACGACAGTTTTCCAACATTAAAAACAAGCCTAAACTCGTCAAGAAGCAGTCAAACAGCTGCAGCTCCATTACAATTTCATAACAAATAGGATGCAAACACCCAACAGTAGGTGCGCGATCGAGCTAAAACGCTAAAAGCACAACGATTTCTCCGACAACATCGCCAGCCAACCAAGAAAGAAAAAGCCAATCAACCGCTAAACGAGGGGAACCAAGATTTCGATGGTGGGGGTAACTTACGCCATGTCTCCTGCGCTCGAACGACTACGTCGCGACGACGGACGGGATCTGCAAGGAACAAAGAGAGAAATGCAATTAATTAGCAGCGATTTAAGGAGGCGAATCGAGGAGGGAGAAGGGGAAGGGGGAGGAGAGCGGCGCCACCTTGGGGGAGCCGAGTTGGGAGTGCGGCGGCGGCGGCGGCGGCGGAGGCGGTAGGGTTTTCGCGAGGAGGGCAGATGGGGAGGACGCGGGTGGGAGAATGGGGGGTTTATATGGCTGTTCCGACTCGGGCCTTAATGGGCCTTAGACTACAGCTGATGGTCTTTATTTGTCAAAAATAGAGGCCCTTAAACTACTTTAAAATGGGTCACTTTATCCTCTGCTCCCTCCGTACCGTAATGTAAGAGATTTTGAATATTTGTTTGGAATGTTTGCTCATTCATCTCATTTAAAAATTTTAATAAAATATTTAAAATAATAAAATTAAATTAAATTTTTTATAGTAAAGTAAATCATAAATAAAATAAATAATAATTTTAAATATTTTGAATAAAACGAATGGTCAAATATTGAAGCAAATGGCAGAATCACTCACGTATGGGGACGGAGATAGTAATAAAATGATTGTGGATATTATGTGATCTCGCCTCCCATGTGGGGGCTCATGGTCACTTGTCAGCCATCATATAGCTTAATAGGAGTTTGCATAAAACAATGTTCTGGCATAAAAAAAATATGTGACTTAATAATGCATCTAGATTAATGCAAAAAAAGCAGCATAAAAGTCACATTTTTGTTTGTACTAGTGTTTTATGAAACAATTTTCAAATTGGGCTAGCTAAATCCAAATACACATCGGAAAAGCCATCTTGATCAGTGCAAAAAATGTAAAAAGAAGGAAACATAAAAGCCACATTTTGTTTGTACACCAAAATTAAGCCAAAGCAACACAAACCCTAACACTCATTGAAAAGCTTTGGCTTAGCTTGAAAAAAGGGACCGAGGAAGATTGAGCAATGAGATCAATGTGCAAACTACAACTAATTTACTTAGCTCAACATAAGATTTACTCTTTTTTACACTCTGCAAGTTTAACGTTTGCTTAATTAATAATTTTGCAGGCTTACATGACTATTGGACACAAAAAGCGATAAAAAGAGAAATAGGAGGAACCACTCTCGTACTCTGCTAATGTCGGATGAATGAACAGTGATGCAAATAATAGGATGATAGAAGAGCCGACACACAGTTTCCAAACCAGTACTGCTTCAGTCGCCTCAACACCACACGCATTGGCGGATCTAGAAAATTTGCGAGCCTAGGTGAACCTAGCGCAAATCTAATAACATATGACAATTATATGTAACTCTATGGACCAATTTCTAATTGCTATAAGCATAAGTAAAGTTGATAGATTATTGACTTTGATTTAAGAAGAGAAAACCAAGACATGAGATTATGTCAAATGAGACAATGGTTATTATTTCTGATAGTGCAGATGCCTGATATACACCTGCAGGGCTTCTCGTTCTCTCTATTTGCCTTCTTCGTCAGAATAGCGTACGGCTAGACTAGAAAAGTTCAGATGAGGGGGAAGAGGCCGCCTCACCGGTCCTCGCCACGCTCATCACCGGCCCGCGCCTAGCTCGCCACCTCCAGCGCTGGGTCAACGACGAGCACTCATCTGTCATAGCCGCCGTCGCGCTCGTCGCCGCCGCCACAACCCCGCAAGAGGAGAGGACTTGGGTTCGGATCTAGAGGAAGAGAGGGAGGCAGGAGGAGAGACTTGGGCAGCGGCGTTTAGATCTAGAGGAAGAGAGAAAGGGAGGGGAAAGGGAAAAGAGAGGGAAAAATGTGGAGAAATGGTGCACTAGAGTAGAGGCTGACAGGGGGACCATGAGGTATTATGGGTATGTTTGTAGCTTCTTTTCATTGTTACAGGGTGTAAATTATAAAAGTTTGGATTGATTTATTAATAGAAGTATTGTAAAGGCTGGCACAATAATAAGTGGGGGTTAAATGAAAAAAAAAATATAAAAGTGGTTTCTATTGTAAAGGTTATGTCTTTAGAGTGGCACATCCTACATGACATCTCGAGAGGGAATGATTAAGCTACTTGTATTGTGAACGCCCTTATATTTCACTGTACATCATCTTGTTCATACTTTGGGAATTTTAAATATCACAGAGCATGATATCACACACAGACTGGATTATGCTACCTTTCAAACAAGTGAACTAGATGATTATAATCAACATCTTTTGATAGCCGAATCGTTTCTGTGCCGTATTGCCGTTGCTACATTAAGGATTTTTATTCTGCTATTACAAGATTCAGTACACACTTTGTATACTTGTTTATCAACACATTAAAAAATTACAACTCAATGACAATAGGGGAGTTTGTCAAATCAATAATCCTAGCCATTTCGGCACCTCCCTTTTTCCCGAGACGACAAGCAATTGGTGTAACCAAATCTACAACATCAAGGAAGAGAGGAGGAGCAGGTTCACCTTCATGTGACGATGAACTCTCAGTATTTGGAAATGGAAACGAAGCCTTTTCTGATACACCATCTACTAGTATTCTTCCACCCTCATCGTCACTTGACAAGCTCAACGAACATCGAGGCGATGTTGCTGATCCGTCTGATTCCCCTCTTGTCTCGTGAATTTCATTTCCATCCCATGACATGTAACCGAGCTCATCAGTACAAAATTCAGCAGAGGCTTCAGTTCTGTTTTCATTTTCCATTGGTTGCACTTCAGATGATTCTGTCGTCCAATCCTCTTCCTGTTCGTCCAATCCTCTTGCTGTTACTCCAAACATTTCACTCCAATCCATCGGAGCAAAATCTTCGTAGTCTGGTTGACTGCCTGCAATTCCCACTTCTTCTTGCTCTTCTGTTGGCAATGGCAGCAAACCATGATCAGAGATTTCATCACTGACAGGCACATCAGGTTCTTGATTCTGTCGATTCTCGTCATTGATGCTACCCTCTTCAGAGGAGACGGCCTCGGCGCTGTACTGGAGATCCTCCAACGAGCAGACGGTAGTCTTCATGTGGCCCGGCAGCGGCGGGCAGCCGGCGGCGAACTTGGTGTTGTTGGTAGAGAAGAAGTTCACCGTCAGATTCAGACTGAATATTCAGCATTCAGGAACCAAAACCAGCATTCAGATCAGTACAATCACACCACGCAAAGAGAATTGCATAGACGGACATGACAAGAAACTTACTTCTCCCAGGAGGGGAGGTTGAGCATGGTGTAAGCCAGCTTGACCTTGCTGCCGACGCCGCCGAGCGACTTGAAGCTCGCCGCCGCCTTTCGCACGGCGAGAGATTCCATCGGGTGCTGCCACGCCCACTCGAACTTATAGACACCACAGAGATGTTAATTTCAGCAAGAAACAGTAAATATGATCACAAGAACAAGAGCAAGAACAAGAACAACTGCACCTATCCCAGTATCAATCAACCTAAAAAGACAATATTTTTCCTGTCTCAAGAACAGAGGCGATTGAATTGGGAAATTAGAATTGGACTGAATTTTTCGCACTACCTGGAGGGCGGTGACGTTGGTGAGGAAGCCGTAGATGCAGAGCACCATCTCCCAGGGGCGGCCGCTCTTGGTCCTCCACGCGCCGCACCGGATCTCGCCGTTGTGCTGCCGGATCCGCCGCCGCGGGTTCACCGTGAACCTGAAATCCATCCAATCTGTCAATCAAATCAATCGCAAGAAGAAACCGCAGCGGAATTGAGGCGAGACGAGGAGCAAAGGTACGCACCCGATGTAGGTGGTGCCCTTCCGGCGAGGGCAGAGGGATCGGAGGAGGTAGCAGCAGAAAAACCTCCCCTTTCCTCCTCCTCCTCCTCCTCCCCCTCCGCGCCCGGATTCCACGGGCGCGTCCTTGCCGACGCCAGCGCCGGCGCCGTCCGCAGCATCCGCCTCCGCCGCCGCCTTCGGCTTGCGTGGCCTCCTCTTGCCCTTGGCCGCCGCCGGCGCCGCTGCCCTCGCCATTCCTCCTGTCTCTTTCTCCGCGTGTGTGACGACAGATTGATTGATTCGTCAGGTTTTTTTACATGGGTGTGTGTCGATTCTTGATTTGACCGTTGGGCGAGAAAGAGCCGTTGGTGTTGGGAATGCGGGACACGTGTCCACTTGCGGGATTGGGGCCGGGCTGTATTTGGGCTTCAGAGGTTTCAGGCCGGAAATGGGCCAGAATTTCTTTCCGCTCTTCCGCTCATGAATGGCTTCCATAAAATTCAGTCCATAGGGGAGAAAACGCACTAATCCTAACGATTAGTGCTCGAGCGCCCGGGGCGCACTGTCCACGGGCCACCGAATTCTCCCGTTAAATCTAACGGTGTCTGATTTTTTTTTCATATTTTCCGTATCTTTTTTTAAATCTATCCAAATCCCCATACCTCTATATATGAATTCAGATCCAGATCAATCGGCGGCTGGCGGCGCCTGCGCGCGACGACGACGGCGACCACACGTGATGGCAACATGCGGCGACGACCTCCCCCGGCAACGACGCACTGCTTGCCACGCGCCAACGAAGGGCACGGGCCTCCCTCGCGCGGCGCGTGCCTATGCGCCACCCCCATGCCTCGACGGGCCTCCTCTCCACGCGGTTTGCCCCTGCCATCGACGGCAACTTCCATCGGCATCCCGTACCCCCGCATCGCTTGAGCGTTGACGGCAACCTTTACCGACGCTACACCTCCTTGCTCCTCCCCGTCGACACCGACAACTCATGCGCCGCATCGACGCCGGCGACGGCGAGGCTGCGCACATCGACTCCGACGACTCTGACAACGACATAGACCTCCACCGGGGGAAGCGATGGCCGCGCCCGTCTTTGCCGGCGGCGGCGGGGCCTCGATGCAGCCGTCGGCGGATTTTTTTTTTGGATCTTTTTCATTTTCTTTCTATTTGGAATTTTGTGTTTCTTTCTATCTAATTTTTTCTTTTTCTTCTGATTTTATCCTTATTTCTTTTCAATAGAAAGTTCCCTTTTTCTTTTAAATTGAAACTTTCAAATTAGTTCAAACAGAAAGTTTTTAAATCTTTCAAGTTAAAATTTTAAATTAGTTCAAACCGAAAGTTCCATTTTCTATCAGTTTGGTATAATCATCAAACAGTATGGTATAAATATTGCATATTGGATGTCCTCCTTGGTACAAAAAAGAAAATATGACAAGATTTAAGAAGACTATTCATACATTGTAGGACTTAGCTTTAGGAAGAAAAGGCTTGAGGTTACCCTTTGCTTAATGTCCAACAACAAGCAATTAAAAACTGTTTGAATCTGGTGTCCCTCTCAACTCCCTCATAAACAGGCTATTACTAATTTTGTGTGATTAAATGAAAAAGGAAACATGAGAAACATACTCCTAATTAAGTGATTATATATAGTCATTTTCCAAATAGCTTTTAAGCCAAAAATGGACTAGACAACGGATCACACGTGTATGGTTTAGAATTTTCGTAACTGCCCACATACCTTGCATGGCAGAGGACGACCAGAGGTTTCTCGCATTGATAATTTACCTACGCCTGTCCAAATCTCTTTACAACGATGAATCTATAATCTTCCAGTGCATTTTAGTTCTAGTCTTCTAGAATTCAAGCTGGTCCAAATAAGAAATAACCAATGCAAAACACGTAGCGTCTAGGCTGAAATTTCATTACACACCTACCGAAATTAATTTGTGTAGAGAAAAGTAGATAATGATGTTAACTAGCTAGCACGCGCGTTTCCAAAACACATGCACAACAATCATCTACTTGGCCATATATATTTCTGCCAATCGCCCCTTTCATTATAGAGTGGTTACATGTGGATTATATACCCAGAAAGACTAAGGGACATAACAGGCACGAGTTACGCATTCATACGAATATGTTGGACAAACCATTTTGAACATTTGATTCCGTCATTTCTTTATAGGTAAGTCAGTAAGTGTGAAGTTTATACGTCAAAAAGTATATACACCAAAATCTATACGCATCAAGTTATAAAAAAGTTTGTTCCCGCTTCTTGTTTCACGTAAATACGTAATGTACTCATGATATAATTAATGAAAAAATCTCATAAATTACCGACACCCCTACAAAACTATAAACTAGTAGAGCTCAGCCACTCACGTCTTTCTCGGCAGCAATTTTCCCCCATTTACTACATTGCATATGTAGCTAGTTTAGCAACATTTCATATAGCTACAATACCACTAGTAAACATATGGCCTAATATAGCCTGGGCCCACTCATCAGTGCAAACGTGTACCCTGTATATGACCCCACATAGTGCGAGAGTGAGAACTGGGAGGTTTGGTGTCTAGTCTGTTCTTGCTTCCAACAGAATTGGCAAATAGCATCACACGACAGTTCAAAGAAAAAAAAAATCACACGACACATCGTCTCACCTGGATGCATTAATTCAATCAATCACACCAACCAAAACGATGTTAAATCAGGACAATGATCTAATCCGATGGACAGAGAATCTGACGACTCGCACAACAAATTTATGGGTTAAAAGATAGCTGATCTGCAGCTTGTTCCTGCGCCAACGAATGCAGCATTGGTCCATACATATGACATATACGGCAAACATTAGGTAGATATATTATGTTCGGTTATGTTCTTGTCATGACCAAATACTGCATGTCTTCTTTTTACTGAAGAATACTGCTAAACCAAATAAACTCTTACAAACAAATTTCTTGACCGCTTGATTAGCTGGAGGTTATAGAAATTTAAAGTTCCATCATGGTGTGCCTGTGCCATATATGGTCAAAAGCTTGTAACATTTTTCCTTTCCTCTTTTACATTATACAAGAGTTAATTGCAGATATCTCTATATGAATTCATCACTTCATATATACAGAGTTAGCTACAGAAATCCCCGCCAAAATTCACTGCATGTATACAGCTAATTGCACCTATCCGTGTGCGAATCCACTCCATAAATATTACATCCAAAGTTAGTTACAGATAACCATGGCAAAAATCACTTCATATACATTCAAAGTTAATTGCAGGTATCGACGTCTGAATCCACTACATATATGCAGACTTAACTACAGATATCCACGTCTGAATAATTCAGTGCGAAGCATTTCACGCGTCGCATCTGCCGTCGCCTACGTGTTTTACGGAACAGCGACGGATGGACGACGGCGATGCACCCTGCAGGCTGCAGAAAGCTAACGATGGTCAGATGGTCTTCTTTTTATCGCCTGCCGCAGCTTCCTGAACAGCCAGAACAAGGACGCCTGAACAACCGTTGATTCCAAGCGTCAATTGCATCCATTCATGCATGCACACATTTGTAATAACAGCCTGCATGATTAGCTGATTGCTGCAGATGATTAACCCAGACATGATTAGCTGGTCAGTTTATTTTGGTTGTGAGATCCTCTGTTTTTCGCAGGTCATTTTCTTTCTCCCCGTTAATTAACCAAGATAGATAAAACGTTTAAATAAGTTATGGGTCATTGCATAATAATGCATATTGCGTTTGGATTGAGGCCCAAAATATTAGGAAATGAAATTTAGATTTAGTGCTCCTTGATTAATAATTTAAGAGAAATTTTATGATACTTACGGCTCATTCGGTCCACAAGTTTCTCGTAGAATTCTGGTAGGATTGGTAGTTGTTTCATTGTTTTTTTTTTACTATATATTCATTTGATTCGTAGGAACACTGAAGCAACTATTTGAAAACATCTCATAGGATTTAAACATCTACTCCAACCTTATTTTTTCTTGGCTAGTATAGGATGGATGCTTTTTTTTTCTTTGACAAGAAACAGTAGGAGAGGCTCCTACTGTGTTAGTAATATATATTATCAGTAGTAATATATATTAATATAGGGAGTTACAATACATTACAATATTTACAGAGTGTTTGTAGCGTTAAAAACTATCAGAATCTCTATCTTCTAATTTTACCCTGTGCAAAAGCAAGGTAAAGTCTTCTCCGAACATGATTTTTCAGGTTTGCATGGAGGGCTGTATTGATTGAAAAATTAGATTATTTTTGACTTTTCAGATGTTCCACATTGCAGTCCCTATCACCTCAATAAAGAATTTATGCCGTAATGCTTTTGCAGCCTATGTAACCATGTTCATGAACTCTATGTTTAAGTTCCAAATAATTCCCAGATATATCCAGCATTCCATTCCATAGCAAAAGGACAATTAAAGAAAAGATGCACCATGTCTTCATGGTGCGCTGATGTGCATTGCACACAGGTACTGCCAGTTGCAACATTATAGTTCTTTCTTTGTAGCATATCTTTGGTATTTAGTCGATCTTTTAATAACATCCATAAAAAACCTTGATTTTGAGAGTGCATTTGCTCTTCCATATAGATAAGATTGGAGCTTCTACTTGAAAATGCTAAAAGAACATATTGTACATCTTTTTGGTTTTGTATGTTGGTCCCCAAGGGAAAACCCATGTATCATTTTCATCCATGTACTCCAGCTGTTGTAATAGGCCTTGTATACTGTGAAGTTGTTGTAATGCCGATGGACCCCCTTTGTTGTTCGGCCCAGGGGTATGGGCTGAGGCTTGAAACTTCGCTAGATGTTTGGGGGGAAGGGAGAGTGTGTGTGAGAAGATTGGAGATGAAGGAGTTTATACAGGTTCGGGCCGCTGGAGAAGCGTAATACTCTACTCCTGTTCTTGCTGTTGATATGGTGGATGAAGGATTACAAGATTTGGTGTGATGATTCTTTTGTGCTACAATCAGAGTATTCCTGACTCTTCTCCCAATCTCTCTTTCAACTAAGATAGAGTTCTTCTTTGGAGAGGCTGGAGCTGATGACAGAGGTGAGCTAGGGCTTTTCTGGGGTTGGACTAAAACCACCCATGCAATGGTGGACTTGGGCCTCCTTTTATAGGGCAAGGGGACACCACAGTAGTCCTGTGTTTTCCTAGCTTCATGCTATATCGTGGGCGGCCACTGCTCTGTCTTGTCGGGGGTCTGCCCCTATTCCTGCCCCCGTCGCCACGTCGCGGGGGAGCTAGTGGAGAAAATGGGTGGCATGGCCACCATGCTGCCGACGGGATTGCATGGTCAACCTACCTAACTATCGGTGGGGCCTACCTGTCAGTGGGCCACCAAACATGGTAGGGGCGACGCATGTCATACATACTCATTGCCTTCCCTCCACGCGGCTGTCCAACGCATTAAATGCGATGGTGACAGACGCGGGAGAGGGGCGTGCAGTTGACCGCACGGTCAACTCGCGGTCACTGGGATGAAGACTTTCTCCCCCTTTCTTTCTCGACACGGGCAAAAATGGGTGATGATGAAGAGTTGACAGCCGCGTCTCATATCGCATTAAATGCGACGGGGCAGGTGTCAGGCCCCTCTCTCGGCATTTAAATGCGGTGGTTGGCCATTGGGGGCATGTCATGATCATACACGTGGCCTTCCCGCAGGCCTTCGGGCGCGCCCTCTTCAGGGGCGTGCCACGTGGCCTCGGGTGGCCCGA
>CM002485.1:5833800-5850631 GCA_000325765.3 Leersia perrieri
TCAGGGGCGTGCCACGTGGCCTCGGGTGGCCCGAACCCCTTCCACGGGGTGTGGCCTCCGGGCGTGCCCTCCTCAGAGGCGCGCCACGTGGCCTCGGGTGGCCCGAATCCCTTCTGCGGGGTGTGGCCTCCTTGCCGGACCCTGGGCCCGACCTCTCCGGGGGCGCGCCGTGTGGGTCCGAGTGGCTGTAATCCTCGTGCATAGGTCCGAAGTGGTTCGGGCTGTTGCGATCGCCTGGCCCCTTATGCTTGGGCAAGGTGTCGGGCTGCCTCGACTTCTCCCTCGGACGCGGACCTCTAGGTGTCAAACGATGGTTAGCCTCCTATGGGTACCTCCATATCCATATCACCGACACTGTTGTATCCCCTATGCCAGGTTTTATTGTTGTTACTGCTCTGAAGATGGGAATTAGTCTAAAAATGTCCTTCCACCAAAAAAAGCCTCTTTCTTTGCAAGCATGTGGAGGTACTGTTGGGTTGTTGTAGTGCTTATTCCATATTAGCTTAACCCAAGGTAAATTTGCCTTATTGAAGAATTTATAGGATGGATGCTAATTCCTATGGTTTATATTTCCTGTATTCCTAATACTCCATATTGATCAAATTTCTATGTTTTTCGATCCTTAGTTTTACATATACAATCATATAATATTCTATGTTTTTCTATTTCTCTGTCTTTTCTATCCTATGAACCGAATAAGTCCTTAAAAGGTACCAAGGGTATAAAATTTGTAATATGGGAGGTATAGGGTTCTTTTGAATCATAGGATTGAGAAAACAAAGAAATAGGAAACACACGATTTTGAGTGCAAGTGTAAGAGAGATAATTGCTAAACATAGGAAAAAAATACAGCAAATGGCTGATTGTTTGGACCGCAGGAAAAACATAGAATTTGATGTGCGAGACAGACCAAAGGATTTTTTTCATGATGTTACATCTCATGTTCTCCAAAATTTTCTAGCAACATCCCATTTCATAGGATTTTAATGGGATTTCATAGGGCCCAATCCTTGTTTCAAAGGCTAGTAGTAGAATCCTGCAAAATTCGAAGGGTTCTTAATGACAGTGTAATCATCATAATTTAATGGCACCGTATATGTGTATCAATAAAGTCACTGATAGTACGGAGTCCCGTCCATATCTGGCCTAACGGAGCTGTTCTATGACAATTCTAGCATTTGGAATGGCGATGTGTTTAGCATTTACATATTGTATTTCCTTTCCTGAAGAAACTGAATACTGGTCAGACATACCAGCTGTACATCACTCGGATGGATTGCTCTTAGAAACTGCAGCAGTTAGTTTTAATCCAAAGGACGACAGTAACTTGCAAGCGAAGTACTAGCGTTAGTTAACCTAATCCACGACAAAATCTTGTGCATGTTGACTAAAAATCACAAGAGAACTAGTCAATATTACAAGTTTACAACCATACTCTCTTGTCCTACATTGTACCTTCCCATGTTGATGTTGAGATGTATATTCACTGCCAAGTTCTGCTCGTACAAGGCTACAAGGTAAGTACTGACACAAGTGGCTAACGTGTGTGCTTAATTAACAGAGAGATTACGAACAAATCAATGACCTGACGGTCTGAAAGTTTCAAGGGAGATGCCGAGATGAGATGACACTGCACCAGCTTAAGCCTGCAACTCTAGCTTCTATTCTAGTACTGGACTGGTTCGTAAAAGCAGTCATAAATTTGGTTAGCTGAACTCTTTTTTGTTTTTAAATGGAACTTTTAAAACCTGGTCGATTTGACACCTATAAAAAATAGTTCGTCGATTATATTAGCCCAGTAGAATGTTTCGTGTAATGCCAAGAGTAGTTTCAGTTCTCGCCATTGTCAACATACTCATAGGTATCTTCATGGACAATATTTAATCAATTTTCTATATAGGTAATTTTATTATTGACAGCTATGTTTCAAAAGGCAATTTATTGACAGCACTATCCATGCACAGCATGCCTTCCTAACAACACATTGCTCTGTACATTTATCACTTTGATTGCTCGAAAGTTCAGAGAAATGACCCTGTAACAACTGCAATAACTTACCATGTCCATCATCCTCCTCTGTCACAACTCACAAGCCGTGACCCATGAAAATTCTCGATTTTGTTCATTCAGTACAATCCATTTAATCTAACTACTACTCTTTCATCAGTTTTAATTGGTGAGTTAAAGCATAGATATGAAAATGTGACCGGCATATATGCAAAGCAACCAAACAATATTCTGAATTCTGATGCCTTACAATCAAACTGTTGCATAGACTTGCTTTTGCAAAAGGTCTTAAAGAATGACAAAGAAACCTAAAGTAAAGTAACCTTAGTTTTGTACGGTATTTCATTTGCACGAACCAATGGATCTGTACAAGATGCTGGTCTCTGAAATGATAAGTGGTTACGAGTTCAATTCCGTGTCTGCCTTTTTCGTCTATCGTGTTGCAGCGTTCAGAAATTCTTTTCTTCGTAGAGAAACAACATGTGTAATTAAATACAAACTCACTGGTAGGTAGTTTAGTATGCATAGTGTTTGATTATGATTAGATATACGTTTCTGAACATAGTCCTTATCTCTAATTTTTCATTTTTGAAGTACTTTGCAGTCTTTTCAGTTATAGGTAGATCAGATGACACATCATGGATCAAATTAATCATGCCGAGTATTTTAAGTAAGAGATATTGATCTAGAATCACAAATCACGAAGTAAATACTAGCAAACAAAGGATTTATCTACCTGAAGAGTCTTTCTTTCTCTTTTTTTTTAACAAAGAAAAAAAATTCTTGGAGACATTTGTATAAACGATTTATATTTCGAATAATTTTCAGCCAGATCTGAAGGTATTATTGCCAAATATGATAAATTCCGGCACAATATCTATTTTCTAGGTGGGTATTGGTTTATGTAGCTCAATATTTACATGATTTCGATAGAAGAGAGCGGATAATCACCCAATAATTAATCAATATCCATGTCGTAGAAAACGGTCATGAACACAAGACAAGCTACCTCCACAAGGCTGCCAACACATCTTCTAGCAGCTCATCCCCTTTTTCTCCTGGTCTTCAACCTAACACAGCACCAAGTACTTTGCATGCACCATCTTGTTCTTTACACAACTTTACAATTTGCACACACTAGATAGTACTAGTACTAATACTAATACTACTTACATCATTGTGTACTGTTGATTAATCATCATGGTCATTATCACTTAATTGCCACCCCCCACCCCCAACACACATGATCAGCAGCTAGATACCTTTGTGCTCCAGCACTCTTCATCCTCAAGCTATCTAAATATATAGTAACTAATTGCCACCATTCACAAAAAAGCCAACTCAATCAAAGCCCCAAACCCCCCATATATATATATACCTCTGTCACTTACTCAAACCACAAGTTCACAACAGCTAGCTCCATCAAATTCATTTAGTGTACATATGTATCCACATGCTTAGCCAGACACACACATACACAAAGACACACGCTTTGCTCATTGCAAATTGCAAAATCTCTCTTTAATCATTTCTCTCTCTTTCTCTCTCTGTCTCTATCATCTCTAGCTATATCTCTGCTGATTCTGTATCTTGGCTTGCAAAATCTATCTTTAATTTCATTGATTTTCTTGCCCCATCTCTCTCATGAGCTTGATGAGCTCGAGCGGCAGTGGTGGTAAGCAAGAAGGAGGAGGAGGAAGGCAGCAGCTGCTGCTGAGCTCGAGGAGGATCATGTCGCCGGCGGCGAGGGATCGTGGCGGCGCCGGCGTGGCGGCGAACGCGTCGTTCCGGGTATACTACAGCCTCGGCGCCGCCGGCGCCGTGCCGTTCGTCTGGGAGTCCAAGCCGGGGACGCCCAAGAGCACCGTCGTGCCGGCGGTGTCATCCTCCGCCGCCGGCGACGACGACTACGCCGCGATGCCGCCGATCTCGCCGCCGCCGTCGTATCATTGGTCGTGCAATTCTCACCAGCTGCCGCCGTCGAAGGCGGCCAAGAAGTTTAACAGGAGGATGTCTTCGTCGTCATCAGGAGGAGGAGGAGGATGGATGAGATGGCTGATGGGCTTCACGAGACGGCGGCGGTGGTCGTCGCCGTCGGCTTATCGCCGGCGATGGCTGGGTGAGGACAGCGGCGTGGTCGTCGATGACGTCGTCCGGCGGTCGCCGCGCCGTGCCCTGCCGCACTGCTTCGGAGGAGATAGAGATCGCTGGTGATTGATTTGGTTGTATGTGAGATGAAATCAATGGTTGATTAATTAGTTGCTGCATTACTTTATGGTGCTAATTATTTGTAAAGTGTGTTTTAATAGCTGTCACAGTGGTACACAGTTCTGAATAGTGCAGAGTACAGTCAGTGTGGTGTTTGTGCTGGAATTTATCATACTTTTTTTTAGGTTGGGTTAATCCTTTTCATTCTGATAGATTACCTACAGTCGTACAGTGTTTGGTTCCTAGTTTGGAGGATGAATAATTGTGTCTGTCGAAAACTTAGTGTTTGGACTCGTCATGTACTTGGATAGTTCATGAACTAAGAACACAATTTTTTTCAAAGGAATGGAAGGTTGTACACTTCCGATCAATGTAACGAAGTTCCACACAGCCAACGTTGTTATGAGGTTCTAACTCAAGTTGAAAATAAAGTTTTTTAAAAAGCAAAAAACTGTAAGACCCATCAAGAAACTGTCAAGCATCACAGCCATGGTTGGTGAAGAGCTCCCTATATTGTGTAATAAAAACTGCACATATAGGTCTCCATGGGATATATTCCCTTCATTTAGAGAATTCTAGTCTTACAGGGGTTTCTCTAAAAAGAGAAAAGGACGATATGACAAACACAGGTATAGGTCCACATGCTTGACTTCTGTTAACACCATCTACTCCTTGCAACATTTATTTTCATTGTTTATGGATGAGAGTTGGGAATATTGGTATGGTTTTTCAGTTTTTGAGCTTCAGATTGAAAGCAGGGCTAGAATTTTCCTTCATAGATATGTCAAACTCACAGTTCTTAAAGACTAGTTGTTTTGTATTTGTTTTCAATGAAACCTCTCTCTGATGTTCTGAAGAAGTCTATCTTAAGCTATATTAGGTATTTGCAGGTTAAAATATCTCATCAACATTAGATTCAAGCAATTTGCACCTTTGGTAATATTGCATTGCTATGCCAAATGGGAGAAAAACAGAGGGATCAAATAACCAGAGTACTTTACACACTGCCATTTTGCATCCCGTAATAAATGTGTACCTTTGATAGCTCCTCACATCTAATCATATCCATCATTATGCTCACCTATGTTATAGAATTTTGAAGTTTTATGTTGCGTATGTCCCTTTCCAGGGTTCAGATCTTGCATGGTCGATGGGTGTCACTGTAATGATGCCTCCTAGGACGTTTTCCACGACTAGATGCATGCATGACTGTGAATTGTGGGGTTTTCATTATGTATGGGAAACCCATGAATAGTATATATAGATTATTATATATATAAGTATCATGTACAGTACATATTAGTGGCTTGTTTTTCCATTTTCCATAATTTTTTTATTGTTTGAGTTGTTTTATTGTAGCAGTGCAAGATGCTTCCCCTTGATTTGGGGATAACATACTGTTGCAGTCCACACACTTTTTCTGATAGGACATAGTTGCACCTTTGGTACGTAGATGGATTGATAATACTTGAGAAATTTTACTTGTTGAAATTCGATGTTTACTTTTGAAACATTCTCATGTTCACCTGTTGTATTGATCAAAGAGTCAAAATGTATTCTGTTTGAAAATTCACTGGAAACTTGTATCGGGCAGTCATAAGAGCATTGCATTATGTTTAGTTAGGACTGGTTCTTGCAGTTACAGGTTACAATTTCTGTTCAATCTCTAGCTTAAAAGAGGTTTCATTTCCTAAATGGTGTTTTTTCAGAAAAGGATCAGCAATATGCAGCGTGGGGTATGCCCATTGACAAACAAGAACAAGAGAAGCGACTTCAGAAGTAAGCTGGATTCCTTCGTGCATCTAACTAATTTTATCTGAATGTAAAACTTGTTAGATACACAACTTACATGCAGATAAAATGACAGCAGGAGCACCTGCAAGGAATCTTTGATCTTCATTTTTATTTTTTTCATCTTGTCGGCCACTGTCAAAAATCTAGCTCAATCATTATCATTGCTCCTCCTCGTATGTCCCTGGCGATCTTATCCAGGATGACAACAAGTGCCATGACGAACACGTAATCGACGTGCGGGAACACGGCGACACTGAACTTTCCCCCTCCGAACACCCAATCTGACAGACCGCTAAACTTGCGATTGATCTGCACAACCAGGAGAGATTAAGCTAGCCATCCATCATCAGCCACATTCTTCATAAATTAAGCTCAGAGTGGCCAGGGTGATGCTGGTTAATTTGCAGTTAGTAGTCCCAGATTTTCAAGGGCTTTCAGGAAGAAAAAAAAGAAAAAACATGGAGTGAATAATTTAAGCATTTGAACATGGAATTTAGGGTACATTTATAGGATGCTCTATTCTAACCTAAAATCAAATTCTGAAATTCAAAATCAGCAGCTACTTTCAAGAAAAAGCTGAGCCAAGTGGAACCATTGGATTTTTTTTTGTCACTGTACATGTGTCAAACCAATGATACACTATATTCTTTAAGCAAAAAGTAGACTTCTGGCCCAACATTGCAAAGCAGCTACCTGAGCAATCGGAGTACCAGAGTTGGCAATGTACAAGGTGCAGGACCTGCTTAAACAGCTGCACTTGATCCTGAAATCCCTGGCATTTTTCTGCACGGTGCTCCCTGCCAGGAAGATGTCAATCTCCAGCTTTAGTTGTGGCAGCAACGAGGATCTCCTCGCTGTGAATAGGAGATTCTTCGCATTCATGCTGTCCCCTCTGAACACCTCCCATGTGTACTGCAACCTATATGGCTGAACAATTCAAACAACAGTGATTATGTACTAGTATAGTTTTGCTTGAACCTTTTTGTACACAAATCAATTTGGTACTCACAGAAGTAACAGAAACCATAATAACAATTTTCCTTTGAAAAAAAAAAAACTCCCTCCGTTCTCAAATGTAAGGTCTTACAAAAATAGCCAGAGAGAGCATAATAGAAACAGTTGCAACTGTGTGCAGTCCTTCTTTTGATCCAAAAATTGATGATTTCTGCTATAATATCCCCAAATTTTATTACTCTACCATGTAAATTACTTCCAGTGTTTTTTTTTGAGGGAAAAATTACTTCCAGTGTTGAAAACATGAGTAAGTTGTTATGCAAATGCAACACAGTTTTCGTTTTAATTCCAGTGTTGAAAACGACACAAATAATGATGAAGTCAGGCATATATGCGTTCAAACTAACTACTCAAATTAATTAGACCACGCAATCAAGATCAGATGTATATATATTCAGATCAGAAAATCAGATGATCAATCCGAACTACCTTCCTTCGCATGGAGAGGAGGGGCATCCCATTGGCGTCGTGAAGCCGCCGCCGACGTCCTTGAAGAAGCAGGACGCCGCGTTCTTGGTCACGGTCAGATCCACCGTGTGCGGATTGCAGAACTGCCTGCCCACCACCGACGTCGTCGGCGACGCCTCCATTGGCGTGGTTGTGGTGGTGGTGGTGGCCGGAATTGCCGCTTCGGGCGGTTGTCTCTCGTCGTCGTCCGGTCTCTTTCTTTTCCTGTCAGTCCATAAGCAAAAGTGTAACACATATATGGGCTGCAAAGAGTAAAATCTCGAGGCCCAGTCCACCAAGAAATACACCACGTGATCAATTTGTCTCCATAAATATGGCACATGGTTATTACTCTACGATGGCCGGTGGGTATAGTTGGCCATATGGCCCGAGGTCCGAAGGCCCGGACTATAGCACAACGTTTTGGCCTGGCACAAACATGGCATAACCCAATCATTGTCGGTCTTGTGCCGTCACGGGCCGACCACTAGGTTGTGTCTTGGTCTAGACCTCAGCATGGTGGGCCGGCCCTACACAGCTTGGTGATAGCATAGAAAAAATAGTGGGCCTAAATTAGACTTATTTCATAGTTCTTGGGCCAAATAGACCTGTTCTATAGTTAATGGACCTAAAATAGACTTATTCTATAATTCTTAACCTACAGAGGAACTTGTTCTATGTGAAAAAGTTTTAAAAAAAATACTTATTTTCACAAGCTTTAGCCCACGTCGCGGTGGCCTAGTTGTGCTTGGACCGTAGGTGCGTCTAGTGGGCTGGCCCGGTATGACACGAATAGTCGATCGGACCGTGCCGAGCCAACAAGTCCTGGATAAGCCGTGATTGCCGGGCGTGCCGGCCATGCTGTTTGTCCATCTATACTTTAGGGATGTGGCGCTGAATAAATCAATGAAAACGTTCTCATAAGGACGTCAGGAATTAGCACCCTCCTCCCTTGTGTCCTCTCCCATGTATCCTTCTCTCTTTTCGACACAAATTTTAACCGGCAGTAAGGAGGTCAAGCTGTGAAGGAGCACAAAGTGAGCTGAGCCATTGAGTAAGATAAAATAAGGAAGTGCATGCATGGTCCAATTAACCTCCTCGAGATAACTTCATTAGGAGATGTAACCTAAGCCTTCCTTTTGTGGGTCCACCAGGTCTGTACATAGTTGTAACTGCTCCCATGCTTTATCAATATATATGAGTACAAAGCTCTTGTCTTCTTTAAAAAAACAGCTTGATAATTAATTATCACACATCTTCTAATTGGATGTCGAACTTTACTGAGCATATTCGCTTTACCAGTCATGTTTCAATTCGATTCAACACTTACAAACTTGGCTACACTCAGTAAATAATATGTGCAATATCCAAAGAGCATTTTTTGCAACATAAAAAACTTGGTGTACAACAATCCTCACTAGCTCATCTCTCCCACCACTCTCGCCTTCTTCGACAAGTTCAAGGCCCTCTCCCACGATAGAGCAACAAGCTATGTCTGGTATACCATCGGTGAGATTGGCCTACAAATCAGTGATGTCTCCTTCTTGCGGCTACACCACCATAGCAACCCCAGCATCGTTTTTTGGCAAATGGTGCCTTAAGCTCCACCCCGTCTGGTTCTCAGTTACGATAATTGGAAGTCACCTTGGTTAATTGGACCATGCATGCATGCACTTCCTTATTTTATCTGAGCGAGGGTGCATGCTGGCGTGGTGGCAAAATGTGATGAAACATCCTAGTATTTCATTCACACCACAGCTCCCAAGCTATAAGTATAACGACCGATGGATTTGAGGGTCTTCTTAGGATTATTTGGTGCTGAAATGATGCGCTCCCCCCATTCCTCAACTAACTGACAACTATAAACCATCCCAGTCAGGTTAAGGTTGGCCCATTGTTGCACCGGTCACATTGTTTGTCGAGCATACCTTTTTATACATCGATCGTGTTTTGATCTTCAGTTAGTCATATGGAGTTATTTTTTTTGAGAACTCATGACTTTTATTAAAAAATCATTAAAAACAAAGTACATGAGTTATGATTGCTTCTCTTAAAGAGAGCTGATTTAACAGGGTAATATTAGGACAACTTGGGTGGTAGCAAATATGATTATTACTATGACAGTAGTTTCTCTTTACATGAGAGGGAACACCCTTTCTAGCATCTCTAGCTAATCTGTTGGAGACTTCATTCCCTGTTTTTGGAATCCATCTAACATTCAGGATTTGACCTTGTAGGAGATCTTTGAATTTGGAGAGAATAGGTCTTAGACTCCAATGTCCCGGATTTTGATCAAAATCATTTTGCTGGAAGGTTTCCACAATAGTTGAGTTATCTGTGACATAGACCACCTGATTTTGAAATAGTTGAGCACAGATTCTGTAGGCCACCCAAAGCGCCATCAATTCTGCCTGTAAAGGGGAAAAGGATATAGGACTCCAAGCTTGAATTAGCAAAGCAGCATGAGTGATTGAGTTGTGAATGGAAATTCCAATTCCAATTCCAGTTAGTCCCTCGTGCCAAGAGGCGTGTACAAAACATCTAAAACCTACATGTAAGAGAGAATTATTTCTTTTTACCATTATCTCTCGGTTTGGGTCTGGCGGGCTGTTTTCTTCCTGATTTTCAACATTTTGAGCATAGGATAGTCTCATTGCTTTAGCTGCATGACAAACCTGCAAAGGTTCTGAATTTTTTGAATTAAAGTTGAAGTCATTTCTTGCTTTCCAAAGCTGCCACAACATTATAGTTAACATCGGAAGAGCGTCCCCCTTTCTTTAGCACCTGCCAATACAAGAGCCATGATATCTTGAACTTTCTGATTGCTATTGAAGACCTTTGTTTTGAGATTAAAATCTGAAATGAACCAAGTTAATCGGCTGAAAGCACATTTGAAAAAGAGGTGGGTTTCACTTTCCTGATCATCACATCTAGAACATTTATTTTGGATACTCTCAACTCTTTTGTGAAGGTTAACCGCTGTTGGTAAAGCATTTCTAAGAAGCCTCCAAATAAAAGTTTTAACTCTGGGAGGAATGTCTTTGCATTTCCAGACTATTTTGATAAGATTAATCGTTAGAGAGCTTACGTGAACCGGAGTCTGATGACTATATTTGTATACTTGCTTGTAAGCACTCTTGGTAGTGCATTGTCCTGTCCTAGTGTATTTCCAGCATAAAGTGTCTTCTTCATCTTGATTAACTATCTGCACCTGTACAATGGATTGAGTTGCTTGATCGTCAAAGTACTTTCTAATTTTCTCCACATCCCAATTTTTATTATGGTCCCAAAGGTCTGCAATAAGAACAGGCAATTTTTCATTTAAAGCACCAGCTTTTATGTGATCATGAATATTTTCCCAGATCGAGCACCAGGGTTGATTCCAAATAGAAACTAGTCCTTTCGAGAGTTGCCAAATCGAAGCTTCAGCAAGGTAATGTCTTATTTTGAGAACTAAGCTCCAAAAAGCTGACTTAGGAGAGTTTTTAGGGGCGTTCCAAAAGGAAGTATTTTGAAAGTATTTAGATTTGAGCACCTTAGACAAAAGATCATTTGGATTAGTGAGAATTCTCCAAGCACATTGAATTAGTAAACTTTGGTTTACCACATTAAGATCTCGAATTCCTAGACCTCCTTCTTCAATTGGCCTACAAATATCCTCCCAAGCTGTGAAACAAATTCCCCTCTTGTCTTGATTGTCTTGAATCCCTGTCCACCAAAATTTTCTGATAATCGAAGTAATTTTCGAAGTTATCTTCCTGGAAAACAGCATAGTGGACATATAATAAACTGGGAGAGAAGAAAACACAGATTTGATTAAAGCAAGTCACCCAGCATGAGAAAGTTTATTTGCTCTGATTGTTGAGAGTTTGGCTTTGAATTTTTGAACAATGAAATTATAAGCCACTGACCTTGCTCTTTTATTGAAAATGAGAGGATGACCTAGATGAATGGTGTTATTATCCATAATATTAATAGGGAAAATTTTAAGAATGACTTGCCTCACTTGATCAGGGGTTTTTTGGCTGAAAAGAATTGAAGATTTCCCCCAGTTTGGAGTTTGACCTGATTTATGACAAAAGGAAAGAACAATTTCATTTATTTTCTTGGCCTCCTCTTTTGTTGCTTTCCCTGCAATGATTAGATCATCTGCATACATGATTGAATGAATTTTTGGTCCACGGGAATTGAGCGATACTCCATTTATGTGATTTTCATCCATTGCTTCTACAAGCTGTTCAGAGAGTTCATTAATAGCAAGAACAAAAAGATAAGGGGATAAAGGACAACCTTGTCGTATTCCTCTCTGTGCTGAAAAGTGACCATACGCCTGGCCATTAATGATGACCGAGGAAGAAGCTGAGTTGATGCATGAAAGGACCATATTGATGAAATTGCCATGAAACCCTTTACGCTGAAGAGCATCCGCAACAAAAGACCATTCCAGTCTGTCAAAAGCTTTAGAGAGATCAATTTTTAAAATAAAAGCATGCTCTTTGTAAGAATTTAAACTGAAAGAATGAGCAATCTCCTAAGCAATTATAATGTTATTGGCAATCCTTCTCCCTTTTATAAAAGCTTGTTGAGTATTAGAAACCAAATCAGGAAGCTTATCTTTGATATAATCAGCAAGGATTCTGGCAATAATCTTGTAAGAGACATTAGAAAGACTGATGGGTCTAAAGTCCATAGGATTAGAAGGACTGACCTTTTTTGGAATTAAAACGATGTTTGTTCTATTCATGCCTTTAGGAAAGGTTTTGTTAGCAAAGAAGTTTCGAATGAGACCCATCACATCATTTTTAATCCATTGCCAGGCAGCACGATAAAAAGCAACATTTAAACCATCTGGTCCAGGCGAGGCATCTCTTTTCATTTGCTTAAGAATCTGCCAAACTTGCTCTTCTGTAGGAATGTCAATCATTTGGAATTCTTGCCTCTGTTCACTATCTATCTGTCTTCCAACCTCTTGTCTTTGTCCTGCATCAGTAGAAGTAAAAAGACGTGAAAAATAAGAAATGAAACAGTCAGCAATACCATCAGGATCCGTCCTCAATTGCCCTTCATGTATAATACTTGCAATCCTATTCTTTCTTCTTCTTTTTTGAGCAGCCTGTTGAAAAAAGGTGTTCCTGTCTCCTTGCTGTATCCAATGCTTTTTTGCTCTTTGCTTGTAAAAATCATTTAGTTTAGACATTAGGCTTTCATATTTGAAAATGAGTTGTTTCTCTTGCAGCTGAAGATTTGATCTGTTTGAGGAGGATTGGATTTTATGCATTTCATCTTCCACTTCAATCAGTTGATCCTGCAAAGGTTTTTTCTTTTTACTCCATTGGACTAGAGCTTTCCCCACACTCATAGCTTTTTGCTGAAAATTGAGATTTGAATCAGCAGCCCAAGCTTTTTTTGCTTCCTCTTGAAAGTCTTCTTCCAAAAGCCACCAATTTTCAAATTTGAAAGTTTTCCTAGGTCTCTTTGTCTTTGGTTCCAGACGAGCAATGATGGGAGCATGGTTACTATACATTATAGGAAGATGATAGACCATTCAACATTAGCAAGACAACGATCAAGCCTCTGAAGCACAAGATTCTTACCTTCTTGTTTATTTGTCCAAGTATAAGCAGGCCCATTATAACCCATATCAATTAGACCAAGCCTTCTAATATAATGACGAAAAATAGAAATACGAGCAAAATTTGGAGGAGTAACACCATATTTTTCATTAGCATCCATAATATCATTAAGGTCTCCCATACAGAGGTAGGCCTATGGCAACTATTTACAACAAAAGTTGAGACATCATTCCAAATACTAGTAGTCTCGATGATTAGAATCACCATATATACACAAAAGGTTGAAAGCAACACCAGATTTAATATAAACACCATAAGCTAAGATATAGTTAGGACTGTGACTAACTATAGTAAGCTCAACATCTTCAGTCCACATCAACCAAAGGCCACCTGAAGCTTGGACAGCAGGGACCACAAAAGCTTTATCTACAGGAAATTTATTTACAAGATTAGCTTGGGAAATGTTAGAATTTTTTGTTTCAGAAATAAAAATTACCTAAGCATGGGTAGAATATATAAGACGGCTTAGGTGCTGCATTTTGTTACTGCCAAGGCGCCTCCCAATGTCTCGGCAGTTCCAACTAAGAAGACTCATGGCACCCGTGGCGCCTTCGGGCATGGCGCCAATGCCCTTTCACTAAAATCTCTTTCAGACCACCCAGTCTTTGTAGCAACAGCAGAATCTTGTTTATCCTCATCGGCATTCTTGTGATTTCCAAAGTCTGAGCCCATTTCTCCATCAAATCCTCGAGCTTGACTATCAGCTCCTCTATCATGGATACACGAGCTTGCATCCACACTTTTCTCATCAATCTTCCTAGCAGCAACAGTATCATCACCTTGAGGAACCAAAGGCCATGTGTCTCGCTGATCCCATCTAGAAGGTTTGCTTCCATATCGGGGAAGAACTCTGCCAGCCCCAAAGAAGCTCGATCGCCGGAAATCCCTTGACAAAGGCCTTGAAGTCGCCGTGGAGTGAGTTGGGGATGCCACACATTCAGCTCCGTTGTTGTCCTATCTCACCCAGTGTGCTCTCCTTTTTGAGGAAGAAAAGGATGAGAAGCATTCATGAGCTTCAACTGGTCTTTTAGGTCGAGCTCCCATGAACTGATTCACGTTATTTTTCTCCACACTGCTTGGTTGTTGATTAAACTCTTGTTCCAATTTTTTCATCTCGTGGGTGGGAAGCCCTATTGTGCTGTGATGGCTATGAGGAATTTGCAGATTCTCTCCCCTAATTGGATTAGTATATTCTGCTTGGCCTCCCCCAAAATCTATTCTTTTTCTGGCTTCTGAGAGTTGTGTGCTATGTCCCTTCTCTGGTATAGCAAGCTGTTGACCCTGCTGTTCTTGGGACTGACTGGGGTTCTCCGCTGAGTGGGTAGCGTCCAAAAAAACTCTTTGGTGGCAGATATTCACTCTCTCTTCTTGTGACACTGTGAATTGTGGCAATATGTGGTGACATGTCCAAAGGAACCAGCTGTTGAGAGAAAACATTGACATCTACATCCATTCCATCTCGATTGATTTTCTATTGCACCTGCCCTACTGGAATTAATGGTAGCTCTTGAGAGTTCTTTTGCTTTTCATGGTCAGTGGAGGAAGAACTCCCTGGTGATCCCGCAAAATGCAGCCTAAATCTGTTGATGATTGCATTATTTGAGTGTTCTTCAACACCATTCATAACTTCTTCAGGAAGATATGATAATTGAGTCATCCATCTTCCGTATCTTTCCTTTAGATGTCCTCCTTCTGCATCTTGGCACTGAAGAGCTATTTTTTGCCTCTCTGAACAATCCTGAATATTGTGGAATAGGAGGCCACAAAAAGTGCAGATCCTTTGTATCCTTTCATAGTGCAAATATACTTTGAGAAAGGATCCATCTTTCAGAGCTAAATTAGCTGTATCTAAGACTGGGACATCTATTGGAATCCTGACTCTAAAAGGAACAAATCTGCCTGCATTTTTTATGGATTCCTTGTCTATTGGATTCACTAGGGAAACTTTTCCCAATCCTTTTGCAATATCTTTCACATAATCCACTTCTCTGAGTCTAGTGGGCATTCCATAGATTCTGACAGTAACTAAAATGTGATTAAAAGTATAGGCAGACATTGGCTTAATCTTTTCATCTAAAGAAACCCACTCAAAAACAAAATTATCACTTCCTAGGGACCAAGGTTGCTTATTCCAAACCCAAGAAAGATCCTCATAAGTTCTAAAATGAGCCATAAAAAGATTAGTATCCACCTGTGATATATCCCAGTAGCATCTTCCCCAAGCCTTGGACATAGCCATCCTCAAAGCTTCTAAAGGAATTATTCTTTGATGACCTCTAGAATGCCTAGCTTTCATCAGTAAGTTATGTTTCCCCTGGATTTCTTCCACTTCTGGAGGTTGACGGATCTGAACCGTGGGTTCTCTTTTCGGAGCTAAGCTCATTAATTTGAGAGAAGTTGTAAGTTCTGGAAGAGGAGTGCTGTTGTCATCTGCACCTTTCCCCTTGGAGGAAAATGGCGAATCCTCCATGGGTATTGGCCGTAGACAACAGCAAAGATTGAGGAAAGGTTTGTGATTTGGTGGATGGATGTAAGATTGAAGATTGCTGTGGATTTGGAGGTGAAAAGGTGGAGAGAAGGATTGAAAAGATGGGAGTTGGTGTGGAAGGATATGGAAGCAGCAAGAAGCTGACTACAGTAAAGACCGACTACAGCAAATGCCGACCTCCTCTTCTCCCCATATGAAGTCTCAACCATTAATTTACACATGTCCTCGAATGCAAACAAAAATTTGATATCATCTCTTGGGCAAGTATTGAAGCCGACTACTATACCTAAAGTGGGACCTGAGAATGTATAACCAAAATGTACTTATGCATGCACATTGGTGAACTGCTAACTAAAAGTCTAAAAGTGCCCGTGTGAAAACGGGGAAATTACTGTTACCATGTACCAAAAGCCAAAACACTCTAGCAACTAGCAAGCTGATACATGCATAATTAAACATTGATCACCCGGACAATGACAGAAGTAATAAGCTCTGGTCGATAATCTCCGCCTCGATCTCCTAATCAAGATGATGCATGAAAGGTAGCGGCACGTGATCGAATTTCCCTGGCGATCTCATCAAGGATCATGGCGATCACCATGACAAACACGTAATCGACATGCGGGAACACGGTGACTCGGAACTTGCTCGCTCCGAACACCCAATCTGACAAACCAATTGTGCGACTCATCTGCAACATGATGAATGAAAACCAAGAAAAATGTTATCGATATGCATGACTCCTTCGGAAGCTCGGTTTGCCTTTTTTTCGTAATAATTATTTTCAGAATTCGAAAAAAAATATTGCTCGTTAACTAAATTTTTCATGAAAATTAATGGTTTTGAAAATAAGGAATGCAATTTCTTTGCCATTTTGTTACTTGTTATGCCTTTAATTATGTGCCTTATGGTATTGTTGCCATTAGATTTCTAAAAAGACTGGGTCAACCTTAGGAGGAATTAGATGACCTTATTAATTACTCAATCTATATCATATTATAATTTGTTTTGACTTGGTCAAAGTCAAACCCAATTTTATATACAAATATACAGACACTACTACAGATCCGGCCATCCAACACAGCCCATTAGTAATGGGGATATGCGGACCGTGACGGAACGTAGGCCCTGTCATGGTCCAAGATCTAAAACCGTGACTGGTAGCGTGAATCGGCTAGGGCCGTGACGGATCGGAAGAGAACTGTCACGGTTCGGCATAAAAAACCGATACTAGCATATC
>CM002485.1:5851576-5871762 GCA_000325765.3 Leersia perrieri
TTTTTTACCTAAATTGATCATCGGTAACGGTTCTATACTAGAAAACGATACCGAAGTCCTCTCATCGGTCACGGTTTCGATTAAACAAACAGTAACAGACCACATCGGTCATGGTCCAAGATATAAGAGGCGTGACCGATATTCTATTATCGGTCACGGCTCGTAAACAAACACCGATACTGACAGGCATCGGTCACAGTTCGCAATGGCATATTGTGTCCTGGGAAAAACTTATTGATCACAGTTCTTTATCAAGAGCCGTTATCGATATCTTACATCGGTAACGGTTATTCCGACCGTGACAGATGTCGTTCGACATCAGTCACCCATTGTAGGTAACGGTCCCCATACCCGTGACTGATGGCTGTTGGGGACCGTTACCGATGAGGGGCACCCTACTAGTGAGACGTTTACATTATCAAATTTGCTTCATTGAATTGATAATTCAAAAAATATCTTTACAGTAGTCTTGTGGTTAAAATGTTACTATTTTTCTTTATATACTTGGTCAAGGTTCCAACAGTTTGAGTTTATGTTTTGTTAGCATGACTAATAAAACAAAACAGAATTAGTAGTTAAAAGGTAATAGGGCCCCAAATCTGCATCGACGAAGCTTGAATGGATGGTATTATTAAGAGTAAATTTCACAAAACTCTAGATATTTTGTACAATTTATCACAAAACTATATATTTAAGAATTTGTTTCACAAAACTACAGATTTAGTGTCTCTATTATCACAAAACTACAAGTTTAGGGTCTCTATTATCACAAAACTATAGTTTTTAGCAACACATTATCACAAAACTACATGTTTAACAATGTTTAAACCTGTAGTTTTGTGATAATGAAAACACTAAACTTGTAGTTTTCTAATAATAGAGAGACTAAATTTGTAGTTATATGATAATAGACACTAAATCTGTAATTTTATGAAATAAATATTAAAATCTGTAGTTTTGTGATACACAAGGACAATAAATCTGTATTTTTGTGAAACAAGTTCTTAAATCTGTAGTTTTGTGATAAATTGTCCAAAATACCTGTAGTTTCGTGAAATTTACTCTATTATTAATTATTTATGATAAAATAGGCTCCCAAATTTCCATGGACGAGAGAGCTTGAATTTGGATGGTCTACGTGTACATCCATACACTTGACCAACTAAGCTAGGACCATTTCCTCACAAACTACATATATTAACAACCAGTAGAGACCACCGTGTAGGTCCGTAGCAAGGAATTTCAATATACAAATTTGGAGAAACATCTAGAAAGAAGTGGCGACTTTACTTTTTCCAGATTTATTTCAAACTATTTTGTCTAAAATATGTTCCATAGGAAAATAACCCCCAAAATGCCAAACTATTTTGTACGAAATTTCATCAAACTCTAAGGAGGAAGAAGGTGCTCACTGACCTGGGCAATCACGGTATTGGAACCACCGAGGTATATTGTGCAGGACTTGCGCAAGTAGCTGCACCTGACCCTAAAATCGCAGGCATTCTGTGATGTGTTGCTGGCTAGGAAGACATCAACCTCCAGCTTTGGCTTTGGGTAATATGTGGTTCTCCTCACCGTGAAGAGGAGATCGCTCGCATCTTCACTGTTCCCTCTGAACACTTCCCATGTGTATCTTCTCCTGAATAACTGATAAGGATATTTAAAGTTTGCTTCAGCGAGCAAGCTCTTTTACGTAGTCTTATTAGAAAGACATTTTACTTAGCTAATTATTCTCTCTGGTCAGTTATACATGTTTTTTTCCTGATTGTGACTCTCCTTAATTAGGTTGTAATCTTAGTACTCGTTTTACTTTCTCTCTATAAATTATACTCACCCTGTCCCAAAATAAATCAACTTCTAAAATTTAAATTTTGTCCCAAAATAAATCAACTTCTCCCTTCTTACCAACTACTACACACAAATCGATAAGAACTATTCTCATATATGCCCCTCACCTACCACCACACTAGTACTCATTTTGCATTGATAAAGGGCACAAGGGTTATTAATTATCTCTACTCATTAAACATGTCTTGGAAAGTGGAATTGTTTTATTTTTTGGACAAAGGGAGTACAAAGCTTTCAAGGAAAGAAAAATAACACATGACAAATAACTAAACAAGAAAAAAGTATTGTCCTAAGCGTCATATATTTTCATTTTGAGGTAATAATTTGAAACTAATATGCACTCCATTAAATGATGTATAGTTGGGTAAGAGGGTGATTAAGGGCAATATGAAAAATATAAATTGGGGTAAAGGAATACTTTTATATTTTATATTTTAGAATGGTGGGAGAATTTATGTAGAAAAATAAAATATAATTTATGAAAAAATATTAATCGAAGGATAAAATTGTCCTACAAACTAAATTAAGATAACAAATTATCACGGTTTATCTAGAATTTGCACCAGTTTTTCATTTCGAAAACATGATTTATGCATGGGACGCCACTGTACTAATCTAGTAAGAAAAAATTACAACATCGATCTCAAAATATTCAAAATATAGTAACCTAGAACCGAATAGACATATCCTAAAATAATAAATTTGGACCTATCTCAATACAAATTCGCTGTCTACCTAGTATAAGTCACATCCGTCCGTTCTAATGTTATGTTTTAGGATTGAATCAGTAGTAGTAAATACCGATGATATCAGTAATCAGTGTCGTCGCCAAGCTTTACCTTCCTTTTCATGGAGACGATGGGCACTCCGGCGGCGTCGACGATTACCCGGCGGGTGTATCGTCTTAGCAACAACGGGATCTCGGACCGCAGAACGACGGCGCCGGCGGAATCGGTGACGGTGAAGCCACCGTTGGGGTCAATGGCGGCCCTCCTGGTCACCGTCAGCGCCGCCTCATGTGGCAGGCAGAACCGCGACCCCACCACCGGCATCGCCATTATCGATCGATCGTTCGATCTGCGCCGCCATTATTAGGTCTCCCAGGAGGTGAAGATCAAAGGCCCAAGCCCGGCCCACCCAGAAATACGGGTGAATATGGGCCAGGCCTAATGGGCTGTTGTATTTTGTTTCCATGCATTGAGTGAGTGCAAATTGGTAGGGCGGTAACGATTTAAAACTCGTTTCTCCGACCCTAAACAAGTTTCCAAATAGAAAAAAATCCACTTTACTCAACTCCTAAATTATTTTTTTGGCTACTCCACTTTTGATTCTGATAGTTGGTCCTTCCACAATCAATATTTGAAAAATATGTGTTAGGGTTAGAGAAATAAAAAGAATCACAAGAGACAAAACTAGTAATAACTGTCATAGAAAGAGCAATTTGGGGATTTTACTGTATATTGGAAGTTAGGCTCAAAGCAGCACATATACAACACTAATACTAGAAAAAGGAAAAGACAAATATACCCCTAAACACACATATTCTTAACATCCCCACTCAAATGCAACGTGTATGCAATAACGTTGCATTTGGAACTAAACATTAGGATTAACGACACACATAAATACAAAGTCCATGCTTAAAGATGTTGTCGAAGCATTGCCCTTGAAAGAAGAAGAAAAACCATGCCCTTCTCAATGAAGTGGACCTCGGTGCCTTTACAAATTATCCTTCGACCCTTGATACCATAAGCCTTCACGAATCATCATTCGGCCCTTCATTGATTCGGCGATGTTGATGATGATAAGGAAGGACCTTCACAAATTGTACTTCAGTCCTTCAATAATTGATGATGATGCCGGCTTCGACAGGAAGCTGGGATGTGATGAAGAACGACTACGAAAGCCGGTGACAATGGTATGATGGTGATGAAAAGCCATCTCCAACATGGAGCTAGAGAAGTGAGACTAGCATGACTTCGACGAATTCAAATTGTGCAATGGACTTGTAGAATCACTCCTAGATATGAGCACAAGAACCTGACTGACTTGATATGTCCAGTTGATGGAATTTAAGGAAAACAATTTGTAGAGGGCATTGATATACTAGCAAAAGGACACAAAGGATACTAAATGATGATACTAAGTAGTTTTACAGCAACTGAGACAGTTTCTAAACAACATATAACATGGCAAAAGATAGAGATGATCAAGCCAGTGAACAAACAAATACCGAGCCAAACTCGAGGAGCACCTGAAGGCTACCAGCCACACACAGGAAAGATGCACACAAAGGCATGGGACAACGTTCAGGTCATCAGACAGTTTGAGGGTGATGGATATTGGTGCACAGTGGTGGCACAAGCCAAACAACTTCAATTGATGCTGCTATTGCAATTAGGGCCAACAAAGAAAAAGCTAAGCAGTGGCACAAGATAATGATGAGTTGACGAACAATCACCACTAATGCATATCCTCTGTTCCCCCAAAATTAAACTAAACAAGACATGCAAAGGGATGGAGGGAGAATGAGCAGAGGAGATGGATGATCTGGACTTGCAATCAACACAAGCTACCTCTGCACGCCTCGACAAACCATGTCCAGCAAAAACAGGTGGCCCTCCTCTCTCCAGTGGAGCTGCAACGACGATGACTTCCCGCCGGCAGTGGAGACGGCGGGGACGGAGTAGATCGACCAGGGTGGCATGGACGGGGTTGACGAGTCTGTAGATTGGTTGGATGGGCTGGCCGCCGCCGGCGTGCCGGCGTGGATCGGATCGAGGCTAGCTAGGGTTCAAACCATGCCATGCTCTGATAACATGTCATAGAAAGAGCAATTTAGGGAT
This sequence comes from Leersia perrieri, assembly GCA_000325765.3. NCBI lineage: Eukaryota > Viridiplantae > Streptophyta > Magnoliopsida > Poales > Poaceae > Leersia > Leersia perrieri. The sequence goes on from CM002485.1 coordinate 5,856,271, forward strand.
TTAACTGTATATTGGAAGTTAGGCTCAAAGCAGCACATATACAACACTAATACTAGGAAAAGAAAAAGATAAATATACCCCTAAACACACATACTCTTAACAATAACAATACATGTTTACATATACGTGGGTGATCTATATTAATAGACATTGTACTGCACTAACACTAACACTAGTATATTTGAGGCATGCCTCTATTGTTGTTAGTAGTTTTAAACAATATTTAAGTGCTCAAATTTTAGGGAAAAATAGTATCTCCCGGTACGTGGAGGACCAGAAATAATCTCTTCCTTTCGTGTGCTTGAGACAAGAAAACATAAATATTGAGACAACGTAGGAACAATTTACAGAAATGCTATGTATATCTGCCTAAACGAGCTCCTCGTACTAAAATAAAATCAACCAGTCTGTTGTACTCTCTTTGTTCCAAAATATAGCTATTTAGGAGGGAGTTACTCCTCCTAGTGCATCTGATGTGTTTTTTATAAGGGATCAAATCCACTTTAAATTTTGATAGATAGACAAACAAAAAGTTGGAAGCTTTTCCATTTGCTTTCAGGCACTATATTTGTTTTTTATAGTGGAGAATATGGTGCTTTCTGTTCCCTTGATGGACACATCACATCACACGTGTCAGACATAACTGCAGATAACGTTGCTATGATCAAGCACCAACAAAATAATAGAAGAGGGGATGGCCCAACACCTTATACTTTTCAATACTCATTTTGTTCCTGAGGGCAGCCGATTCGGAGAATTATCAATGGCACTCTCAAACATATTTCAGTTTTTAGATAATTGAAGGAAGCTCACTGGCAATATAAACCCCAAATTTAGATCAAATTGTCGGAATGAAGGGTAACCACATGCATATTTTTCAATTCTACTACACTGCACAGATTGTGATTAACCTACAGACACCATGCTGAATACCTGATCTTAATCAGACAAACATTTACGGCTATAAGAAGTTGTACAATAACGATCAAACTTGAAGCTAATTACCACAATGGAACATCAGCGAAACTTAACACAATACAGAATTACAATACATGATTTACAGACAACATCAACCGGAAAGTAGTACTTATTGACAAAAACAATTTCAGGTAATATGACATATATATCTGAAACTTAAAAGGACGCTTGGGATGATAGTGCTCCAGTTTATCACTCCCCCGCTTTGTCCCTGTGAATGTCATCTAGAATCACAACAAGAGCTGCGATGAACACATAGTCGACTTGCGGGAACACGGTGATGCCAAATATGTCCCTCCCCAGCAGCACACTTGAAGCAGTGTACTGACGGTTCATCTGCAGGCAAGACATGCATAATAAATTAATGTTTTCTGAACCTCCAAATGTGAATGACAGACAAAAGCAGCTCAAGTTCTTACCTGAGCTATCAGAGTGGTCGAGTCGCCAAGATAGAAAGCACAGGATCGGTCAAAGTAGCTTCCCTTGATCTTGAAATCACAGACCTGCTCTGCAGTATTCCCTGCCAAGAAGATATCCATGTCTGTCTTCATCAGTTGGATCAATGAAGACTTCTTCACCGAGAAGAGCATATCGCTCGCATGTGAGCTGTCCCCTCTGAATACTTCCCATCTGTGGTGCATGCTAAATACCTGAAAATTTGTTGTTAGGTGATATTCAATTGGCGATCACTCAATTTTCTGAAGTAGTTGTTTTGTAAAATAAAACAATATGTGAGAATGGGATGTATTGATAAAAGACTGGTAATTCTACGTTTCTTTATTCACATTCAAAATTAACAATGCTACTCAGCTTATTGAAGTTGTTATTGGCGGAGCAAACCTTTCATTGCAGTGGCAGCATGACAGTGACAGGAGGATTTGATTTGTAAAAAATACTGAAGTAAATAAGAACATGATGTATTGGTAAAATAGGTGAGATTCATGTTCAGACTACCATGTCCTGGATTTCTACATCCTGAAGAACAGGTCAAGATCACGAGAATCACGAAATTAATAGATGAAGCATCATCAATAGTCATTAGTCAATGTCCTGATTTTAATTCTAATTCAGCATGAGGCATGGCCGAAAGGAAAATTATTACTACTCTACAACGTCATCGACTGCCAAACATGATTCAAGGTCAATTCGAACCCGATTTTCACGAGCAGAGCGCTCTCTCTCTCTTCTCAAGGAATTTGACCATTTTTATATTCTCTAATAAAAAAATAATTTGCCAATCTTACCATCCAATCATTCTCCACGAAAAATGTCAACCAAATGATCATGTGCATAAGTGTATTAACATATTAAATAAAATCGATCGGATCAAGACGAAATCTTCCAGCTGCTGGTCTACCAGCTGATTTCTTGGATCCCTTCTTGAATCCCGATGAACTCTAGACAAACCAGGAAAAAAGAACAAACAGATGAATAGATGATTACCTTCTCTTGCATGGAGAGGAGGGGCTGGCCGGCGGCGTCGAGGAGGACGCGGCGGTGGCGGATGCTGAAGAGCGTGCCCTTCACCTGAAGCACGACGGCGCCGTTGGAGTCGGTGACGGTGAAGTCGCCGTCGGTCAAGCTCAGCGACTTCTTCCTCACCGTCAGCGGCACAACGTACGGCGCGCAGTACTGCGGGCCCACCACCGCCACCGGCGCCGCCAGTGGTGCCCCCGTCGGCGCCGGCGCAGGGAACGGCGGCGGCGCTGCCATGTCTTGCGATCCCCTCGATCCGGCGCCCCGCGCGATCAGATCGAATTTTTTTCACGAGCGCCTCCTTCCTCGACAGAGAGAGAGAGAGAGAGTCAGGTGCTTTCCGCGGTGGGCTATGGAAGGAATCAGGAATGGATGGATGGTCGGAAATCGCAAAGCTATAACGGGTTCTTTTTATCGCTGCTTCTTTACCGCGTGAGCGTGATTAGGCATGCAATGCAAGTGGCTAATGGATCAGTGGGTAGTTTACTGTAGTTGTTTGTTTATGAAATATATCTAATACTCACGTGTCATAAGTATGATGTCGATCGAGGACAACTTTCAGTCCAACTTTAAAACATTGAATAACCATTTTTTTTGGAACGGAGGGAGTATCATCTGATTTGTGATGTTATCACAGTGATTTTTAAGTCAATTATACCCACCAAGAATATAAGTATTTTATGGAGGAATGTAATCCTTCCTAGCACAACAAACAACAAATCTAGATAACCAAATTAATTGTATTAGGAGGAGTTATATATCACCTCAAATGCTTAATTTTTTTAATAGAGGGAGTAAAATTTATTTATTTAATCTGAATATGTGAAAAATTATTGATTGGTAGGGTATTGAAAATTCAATTCAGATTACTGTATGACCAGATAAATATTATTTAGGCCGCGTTTAGTTGCCTTCAAAGTTAGAAGTTTGGTTGAAAATTGGAACGATGTGATTGAAAGTCTGTGTGTGGACGATAGGTTGATGTGATGGGAAAAGTTGAAAGTTTAAAAAAGAACTTTGAAACTAAACAGAGCCTTATGTTTGTAATGATAACGCGGTGGAAAACGCGGACATTTGACTGCATAACAGAGGAAGCCAGCGTCAATCACAAGCAACAACTTTCAATCCCACTCTTCTATACATCACCAATTGTTTCTGATCATCGGAGGAAATAAGATGGGTCCCACACTCCTGCTAGATCCCACAAGTGTAAAAAAATATCGCTTTCAAGAAGGCTAATTACAAGTGCTACGGTCTCCATCCCAGGAAGAAAACTCTATGGAGTATGGAAGAATGTACATTTGTACTCTGTATTCTATTGTTCCTGTACACCTTAAGTTTAAGATATTTTTTTGCTGCATCAAGCGTACGATGTGCTCCCACAATGATAAAAGCATGATCAGATTATTTATGCGTGTGTGTGGGGGTAGGGGTTGGAGGGGTGGGGGGTGGGGTTGTGTGTGTTAATAATAGAGTCAACTTGTTAGCTATAAACTGTCTCATAGGTATAATAGAGTTGACTTTAACTTTCGACTTCACTCTCTATACATTAAATATATTTATCTTGGAACATGTACAATAATGGACTACAAACTAACTATAAGTTTACGTGGAGGAGAGAAATAAAAAAAAAAAGAGTGCACGCTCATGCAAATTTTAGCTCTAAACTTTAAGATAAATACATTTAATATATATCCAATCTATTGTATATACTGGCTACAATTTAAATTAGGGACAAGAGTCACAGAACAATCTATTGTAATCAGGCTTTGGAAGCCTTATTGGGCCTCTGCGCACAGGACTTGAGCAACACTTAGATTGCACTTTAGGTCCAGTATTTCCATTGTTGATTTAGGCTTTCGTCGTTTCCGCTTAGGATTATTAGCAAAGCCAAAATTTGAATTTTAAAATTTAATTTAAAGTTGATTTGGGATTTGTTCATAATTTTAAAAATCCAAGTGTAACAGTTTTACCTATAAATTATTTTTTGTTGCTTTGTTCACATGGCAATAGCTTATAAGAATATAAAAAAAAGATCACACCCTTATGGCTAATAAACCATAGGAAAATTAGTTATGCAGCTAGATGAAGATCGTAAGTGAAACTTTTATATCCGTGTCTACGATCTTAATGGTTAAAAGCTAAGGCTAGAAAATAATCTATGATAAAAAAAATCTTAAAATCGATCTATAAAATTAAGTATAATCATTTTTTCACTAACAAGACGATCAATAATTCAATAATATATGTGTTGGAATGTGTTTTGGAATGATCGTAGGCTTATATGTAGCACTCTATGCCCTAATTATGCGATCTCATTTCATTATTTATTTAGAGAATGATCAGAATGCATAAACACGCGGAAAGCGATCATCTAAAGTTTGAAAACAGAGTTATTTTATTCATCACAGTCTGTCTATACCAGAGATGGAATATCGTCCCAAAACGCCAAATGAAAAGTGCACAGCCACTGCCGGTGACTGACAGATAATCCCAAACCGGCAATCCCCCACGGTACCTTTTAACTTAAAGATATGGGATTACAACATGAATTTGTAATTTCATGTTATTAGTGGCTTCATCGTGGAGTCCTTTTATCATCAGCTATACATGGGCTCAAAATTATATCGTGTTTTTAATTTTTTGGCTCCTCGTGGCGGTGTTACATGGCTGGCTCCTTGTCTTTCTCTCCTTGCGGGGCTTGCAAAAACCGGCAGTGTCCTCCAATATGTTTAGGGGCGTGCTGTCGTGCGAGTTGCATCATTGCATGTGACCGGATGGTTGTGGCCTCCGGTCGGAGGGCATGCATGCTTGACACGCACACCTGCTCAGTGTAATTTTTGCAAGCTCCTCATTTATATTTACAAAATCCTGAAGAAGCCGTCCCATGTCTCTGACAACTCGTTAAATTCTATTTGTTAAGAACATTTTCTCTAAAATACAGTATGAGGAAGAAAATTATGTTTGTAGGGTATATATGTAAATATTTAAAGTTTATGGATGTTTTTGCATAACAGTATTTCCTCACCGCTCCTCATTCGTTCCCCTTCGTCCTCTCCGCTTTCGCACGGGTGCTATCCATGTCACGGCCATGCTCCTTACTTTGCCTCATCGTCAGCGGCGTCACCTCTTCTCCTCCCCGTCTAAAGTCTCAACCGGGCCCTTGTCCCCTCTTCTAAACCGATGTAGTCAGCATGCTAGTAGTCATAATAATATAGGAATTCACCGTTGTGTGTCAAAAACACCACGACTAAAGCACTCGGGAAGCGGATTATGTAGTACTACCTCTGTCCCATAATGTCTCATAATATAGCAATCTACGAGGGGATTTGACCATCTAATATCCAAATACATTGTCCTAGAAAGGGTCAAATCCTCTCGTGGGTTGCTATATTTTGGAACGAAAGGAGTAGTGTAAATTCTCGGTAAGAGACATACTCGACCGCCTTCTAGTTTTATGGGCTTGAGCTTCCCTTTGTTTGTATTTTTGGCCCAATAACTATAACTGTCTAATATATGGTTGTTAGCATGTGAAAAAAAAACACTAAACGACTGAATAATTTGTAAGCAGAACTTTTCTTTCTAACGGTTTAAAGTCGATTAAAGTTAAAATTTAGGTATTGGCCATGGCCCATGGGCTTATTCAGTTCGTAGTATTTCTAAAAATAATATGGTAGAAATTTAAAACTCGAGATCTTTTTTTCTATAGTTGCCATTCGTTTGATAGGAATAGAAGATAGCCAATTCCTATGGATTATACTGTGATAGGTTTCCGGAGGATTTTTAACATGAGGTGAGACCTCATGCAAAAATTCATTTTGAATGAAGTGCATGTGACGCAACAAATTCTCTACTTTTTATTTTTTTGCGGGAAAATTCTCTATTTTTTTATATCCTATTATTTTGAATGAATAGGCTGAACGTGTTTTAGGACCTATTTGGAGGAGCTTCTACCAGCTGCATCTAATAGAAGCTGCGCCAAATAGTCCAGATTTTGGTACAACTTTCTGAGAATATGCAATTACAAATTCTTATAATTATCGAAGAAGTTAGCAGCTGCGTTTTCCAGTTTTTCCAGATTCTCACCAGCTGAATACCAACCAACTGCTTTCTAGAATGGGAAGCTCCCCAAACAAGTTCTTAGATGATTATAGCACCATAATGGTTAGCATGCATAACACGCGGAAAAGTGGTTATATAAAGCTAGGAAATCAACATCATTTCAATATTTATCACTTTCTATAGTAGAGAGATGGAATAAATCATTCAAAAATGACAAGACATGACAAGACGAAAGTGCCCAACCGGTGTCAGCGACTGACAATAGATAACCTCAAACGACGAACCAAACACGGGCCGTGCAGGACCAATCCACATAAACCTTCACTCTCTAAAATGAGCTTACCAAATCATAATATTTTAATAATATTTTTTATTTACTTCTTAATAATCTGTACTATAATAATTCAAAATGGAAAGGAAGAAGGTCTTACACATGCAATGCTCAGAACGCATAACACGCGGAAAGCGATCATCTAAAGTTAAAAGAACATTCCTGGAATATTTCATCACTTTCTATACAGAGAGCGAGAGAGACGGTGGAATAATATATTATCTGTTGTGAAACTAATTCCCCGAAGGGATCAGACTCCACTTCGGCCGAAAGACCGAAGCAATCACGGTGTCCTTTCCTTCCTCCGGTTTTCTTAAAGACAGGATGTGCTTATACCAAATAAATATATACTTTTTCTAATAGGACTTTACCTATTAGGAGTATAAATACGTTAGAGGGGTTAAGAGAAAGATATATTTGTAATTAGAGAAATAGATCAATAAACTCTACTCCCGTGTCCCTGTGTTTCGTGTGTGTGCTTGTGTGCGGATCGATCGTCCACAACGTGTTGTTATTCAACATTATCGTCCAAAAATGACAAAGGAAAGTGCACAGCTACTGCCGGAGTGCCAGCGAGTCAGCGACAGACGAGACGATAGATAACCCAAATCGGCAATTCCCCCACGTGGCCCCTGCCACCAGTTTCCCAAAACCAATCCACACCCTTCCACTCGCCGGCCGCCGCCACCCTCCTCTCCACGCCGCCGCCGCCACCGTCTTCTCCTCCCCTTTTTAACCACCACCACCAACCCCTCCTGCTCCCCTCCACCTCCTCCTCGCCTCGTCGCGCACCACCCGCCGATTCCGGACTCCGGAGACCAAGCGAGACACGGCGAGGGATCATGGAGGAGGGGCAGAAGGCGGCGCCGCTGCTGGGGGCGGCGAGAGATGAGGAGAGGGGGAGGCGACGCGGCGGCGGGGCGACGTCGGCGCAGACGCTGGGGAATGTGGTGGTGTCGATCGTGGGGACGGGTGTGCTCGGGCTCCCCTACGCGTTCCGAACCGCCGGCTGGGTCGCCGGCTCGCTCGGCGTCGCCGCCGCCGGATGCGCCACGCTCTACTGCATGCTCCTCCTCGTGAGTGCCTGCCTGCCTGCCTCGGTTGCTGCTTTGTGCTGCCCCTGCTTTCATTCTGCTTGATTGGATTGCTCCTCTCTCTGTTTTCCCTGTTCCTTTACTGTGATCTATCAGAAACTATGCGATTATAGCTATTGTAGTCAATCAACATAACAATTGTTGTTTTGGATTAGCATGCTTTTTAAAATGAGGTTCACAGTTTTCTGTCTGCACCTTTTGTTCATTTCACCTTGAAAATTTGGTTTCATAAAGTTTCCAACAAAAAAAAAAAAACAGAAGCAACTCCTATTCGTAGTGCTTCTATGGAAATGTGAGTACCTCAAAACCTGTACAAACTAGTATGGAATAATTTCGGACTTCCTTTCAGTAATACTGTTCTAGTCGAGATTCGTGTTAAGGGGGCGCCACTATATCTGTGTTTACCATCATGATTCTTTTCTTTCCATGTTCTATTATAGGTATTATTTGATTTTTCTTTAGCATGCTAATCAAGTTTAGCTGAGTTTCCGTAATTTTTTTCCGTGAAAACAGCGTCTACGATGTTAAGTTAGTATTGATTCACATTTCCATGTAGAATTTTGATTTTAACACCAATCAGGATTTTTAAGTCTACCAAATTCGTTGCCTTTGCTTCACATTGCCGAATAGAATTTATTTGATTGTAACATCAGTAAAATAAACATGATATCTGTAAATTATAAATACTAGTGTCGTAACTTTATTAACTGCTTTATCTTCTTAACAAAATCACGTGCTTTTCTTTTTCAATATGAAGGTTGACTGCAGAGATAAATTGGAAGAGGAAGAATATGAAGAAACCTGTCATGGTCACTATACATATGGTGATTTGGGTGAAAAATGTTTTGGCACTATAGGTCGATGGTTGACAGAAATCCTCATCCTTGTTTCCCAAGCAGGGGGATCTGTAGCTTACCTAATATTCATTGGCCAAAATCTTCATTCTGTCTTCAGCCAGTTGATGTCACCAGCTGCTTTCATATTTGCCATCCTCCTGCCTGTTCAAATCGCTCTGTCATTTATTCGTTCACTATCTTCTCTATCCCCATTCAGCATATTTGCAGATGTGTGCAATGTCCTTGCTATGGCAATTGTTATCAAGGAGGATCTTCAGCTTTTCAATCACCCATTTGCGAATAGAAATGCTTTCAATGGACTTTGGGCAATACCATTCACTTTTGGAGTCGCAGTCTTCTGCTTTGAAGGATTCAGCATGACGTTGGCACTAGAATCATCAATGGCAGAACGGAGAAAATTTCGCTGGGTACTTTCTCAAGCTGTTGTTGGTATCATAATTGTTTATGCATGTTTTGGAGTTTGCGGGTACTTAGCCTATGGCGAGGCCACTAAGGACATCATTACACTTAATCTTCCCAATAGTTGGTCTTCTGCTGTTGTTAAGGTTAGTGCACTGGTCATAATTTATTTGATGCTGTCTATTGGAGCAATCTGTTTATTTTGAATAGAAGATCAACATGTGTTTTCTGTGGTTGCAACCATGAAAATTAATTATTTTATATTTGGAGATATAAATATAATATCATGAACTACCTGGCAGATTATGTCCAAGGGATCTGCTCTTTGAAAATTAAAATTTTTGAGTCACTTTCACCAAATTGGACTATTAAATAGCAGTGGACATTGATTTAGGTATGTAAAACCTGACAGTTCTAAATCTGCTGACAGGTTGGTCTGTGCATAGCACTGGTATTCACATTTCCAATCATGATGCACCCGATCCACGAGATTGTCGAGGCGAGATTCCAATCAAGTGGATGTCTCCAGAAGCTTTCGCAGAAGGTTCACAGTGCTGAATGGCTAGGTCTGCATTCAAGCCGCATCGTCGTGGTATCTATCCTGTCTGTCGTGGCATCTTTCATACCTGCTTTTGGGTCCTTCATCTCCTTTGTTGGGAGTACAGTTTGTGCACTGCTGTCCTTCGTGCTGCCTACCCTCTTCCATTTGAGCATTGTGGGTTCCTCAATGAGTCTATGGCGACGCTGGCTTGACTATGGTTTCCTTCTCTTTGGCCTTGCGTTTGCTGGCTATGGGATCGTTACTGCTCTCCTCCCACATTGACTGATGATCCAAACGGTAAAGAACCAAAATGCAGGATTCAACTCCAGTTGAACATGTCCAACCTGAATGTGGGAACGAAGGCATCCAGATATGAGATGGCTCTGATATTCACAGCTGATTATTGCTTGCCTTCGTTGTGCCCAGTGTGTAATATACGATGCTGGGATCTATATGATCTTGATTGTTAGATAGTTAGTTTATATATATGTTATATGCCACTTATATTGGCACATGGGCAATAGATCTTTCCGTCCAATCAGTTTTCATATGTTTTATGTTAAGGAGAAAAAGAAGCAGTAGGCAGAGTGCACAATTTTTGTCTGTTCTATGAAAACTGATTAATGTTATATGGATCGTGCCTCTCGTTTTCTTTTGTCGTATCGAAGGAGTAACAAATACGAGTGGTCAAGAACTAAACAAGGTTAATGTTATATGTGCCTTGTGATGGTGGTGGGTCTTAAGAAAACGGTTTAGTTGGTCTTTATTATTATTGTTCTGCTGTCGTTACAGCAACGCACCAGAACACACACCACAAGTTCGCAAGAGGGAGGAGCATTTGTCACACCATATTCCCACCAGAATCAGGAGCATCTCTCACTTTTGACAGAAGGGTAACAGTTACCATCGGCGTTCGCCGCTGATCACGTACAATTGCTCTTATGGTGCACACTTGTATGGTGGGTGCGAATAAGTATAACAACCTGTACACTGTGAATTTATAGGTGCAACAACTTATATAGCCCACGCAAATCTAGAAATAACCGGGTGGCATTTAATGACGCATAGACATACACCTATTCTTATACAGCAAGTTAATTGTTCTGAACATTGAAACTCACGCTCACGGTAGATATTGCAATACAAAATCTGTCAAATGCTATTCTCTCTTCTTTGTATATATATATTTTTTAAAGAGAGAGCAAAAGCTTTGCCTCATATATATTGATAGAGAAGGAGCAAAATGTACAAACATATATACAGGGCCTACTGGAAAGATAGACCAAAAAAAAGCCTCACTGATATCTCCCAAAATTCCGAACTCTTAGATCTTAGTTGCTTCGGCCTTCATCCAGGCTCTTGCTTCCTCCTTTATCTTTGCTAGAACTGTGGTCAGTATCGAAGCTGTGTGGCGGAAGATTCTTGCATTGTGCTCATTCCAAATTTCCCAGGATACTAGGATCACCATTGTTTGAATGGCTAGCCGAGGAGTATTTGGGGACTCTATCAGGAGCATCCACCATTGCTCCACTGAATGGCAGTCATCCCACTTTTCTATTTGTAGTTCTGTGTTGGTCCATCTTAGAATTTCCGCCTAGATTCTTCTAGACACCCTGCAATTTGCAACGAAATGAATCGTCGTCTCATCCATAGTGCAGCAGAGCGGGCAAACTCTCTGATTTTGCCATTGTCGTCGTTGTAGTCTGTCTGCTGTCTAGACTCTATTTTGGATGATAAGCCATGAGAAGAACTTGCACTTTGGTGGTGCCCAGACTTTCCAAATGGATTTGTTGAATGTGGTCCTTGTCGAACCAAGGAACTGCAACCTGTAAGCCGATTTGGTGGAATATTGTCCATTTTCCGTAAGGATCCATCATATAGAATCATCCTCATCATTGAGAGGGTTTATTCTGCTGAGCATGCCCCATAGCTGCACAAACTGTTGTAGGTGAGCGGCAGTTGTTATTCGCAGAATATCGATGTCCCTTATCCAGTTGTTTCCTTGGAGCGCATCCTTTACTGTTCTGTTTCTTCTTCTGGAGATTTGGTAAATGTTGGGCGCTATCTTTTGTCGGATTTGATTCTCCAACCATTTGGAAGTCCAAAACCGTACAGTCTCGCCATTACCCACCGTTACAGACGTTGCAGCCGCGAAGAGTTCTCTGTCCCTTTGATTGCACAGAACTGTCATGCCCACCCAAGGTTTGTCTGGCGCAATCCATTCATTCCATAGTTAGCGCAGTCGTAGTGCTGTTGCGAAGCGTTGGTGATCCATCACCCCCAGCCCGCCTAGATCTTTTGGCCTACACACTCTTTGCCAGTTAACTTTGCACTTTCCTCCTGAAATGTTTTCTCCCCTGGCCCAGAGGAACTTTTTCCTTGTCTTGTCTATTTCTTCTAGTGTCCCGTCGGGTAGTTTGAGTGCTGTTAAGTGGTAGATTGGTTGTGCCGTAAAGACAGACTTTGTTAAACACGTTTGTGCGGCTGCCGACATAAGCTTGCCTTGCCATGGAGCTAGCCTTGTGCGGCATTTGTCGATGAGTGGTTGCACATGGATTTTTTTAGTCTTCCGACCACTAGCGGGAGTCCGAGGTACTTCATGGGGAAGGTAATTAGGCTTGCGGGAAAGATTCCAATGATATCCGAGAGGTTGACGTCACCACAGCGGATTGGCGCAATTTGACTCTTGTTCAAATTGGTCTGGAGGCCTGTGACCTTCCCAAAAGAGCGTAGGCCTGTGGCATCATTTGCATAGAGGGACGTTCTAAATCTTGAGGCCCGGCCTCTGAGAGGTGACAACAATCCCATTCCTGTTGCTTTTTCTAAAATATGGTGAAGTGGGTCGATTGCAAGGATGAACAGCAACGGGGATAGCGGGTCCCCCTGTCTTAGTCCTCTACCATGTTATATGGGCTCCCCTGGGCAGTCATTGAGAAGCACCCTTGTTGTGGATGAGCATAGAATGTTGGTGATCCAGTTTGTCCAGAGGTCGAGTAGGTAATCCCATCTGACGGAGTCAAAAGCCTTGGTTATGTCCAGCTTGAGCAGTAGTGTCGCTGTTCTAGTTTGATGGAATTTCCTTGCCAGGTTTCGGACGCACATGAAGTTGTCATGCATTCTTCTTTTTTTAATGAAAGCACTCTGCGCATTGCTTATGAGCGTCCCCATGTATGGTTGAAGCCTTAGTGCTAGAATTTTGGAGATTAACTTCCCCACTCCATGGATTAGACTAATCGGTCTGTAGTCTGTGATGGTTTCAGCTCCTTCTTTCTTTGGTAAGAGTACCACATTTGGCGAGTTTAGAATTGCGAGGCTATTGCAGCGCTGTTGGTCAAAAGAGTGTATGACGGCCATGATGTCCTCTTTAATTGTTCCCCAACATGCTTTGTAGAAGGCTCCGGTGAAGCCATCTGGTCCTAGTGCTTTGTCAAAGGGCATTTGTTTGAGGGCAGCAAGAACTTCTTCTTCCTCAATTGGGCCGTTTATGGCGGCGCAATCAACGGTCGGCGGGTCTAAAGCTTCCCAGTCAAAGTCTAGCGCACACGGTGCCGGCCGTGCCAAGAAGGCTTTGAAATGGTCATTTATGATGAGGGTTTTTTCTTCATGTTTGATTTTCCACATATTTCCTTGTCGTAGCCTTTGAATGAAATTTTTTCTTTTTCTCCTATTCATCTTTAGATGAAAAAAACTTAGTGTTGGCATCTCCCTCCCTAAGGTAAGTTATTTTGGATGCCTGCCTTTTTCTGGCTCTTTCAACAACCACAAGTCCGAGTACCCTTGCCTTAATTCCCCGTCTCAAATTGAGTTCTGCCTGGCTTAGTTGTCTTGACTCCTGTGCCACGTCCAGTCTTAGAATGATTTCCAACGCCATGTGGAGTTGTAGTTTCCCTTGAGAGAGTAGCTTTCTACTCCATTTTCTCAGCTCCCTTGCTCTCTTGCCTAGTTTGTGAAAGAGCCTGTGATGCGCTTCATGATGTGGCTGTTGTTCAGTCTAGGCCTTTTGCACTACCTCCTGGAAACCTAGGAGTTTTGTCCAGTAGTTCTCAAACCGAAACGTCCTAACTCTCAGTGCCTCTCCTTGCCCGGTTAAGAGTAGATGACAGTGATCAGAGAGGGAGGTGGAGAGTGCATGTAGCAGGTGTTTGTCGAAGGTGACGTCCCAATTTGCATTGCTGGAAAAATGGTCAAGTTTTACTAGAGTAGGGTTGTCCCTCTCATTGCTCCAGGTGAAACACCTGTTTTGTAGTGTAATCTCTTTCAATTCATAGGCATTTAACGTCTCTCTAAAAATCCTCATTTGCCTGAGGTTGAGGTTTGCATTATTTTTGTCGGCCGCCTTGTAAATGGTGTTGAAGTCACCAACAACCAACCATTTAGATCCACTCCCAGGGTTGATATTACGTAGCTCTTGGAGGAAGGCTTGTTTCGCGCTTCCCCTGGTAGGTCCGTATACTACCGTCAGCGTGAACGAGGTTTGGCATACTTTTAAAGTGGCGGTGGCTGTGAGGCTAAAAACCCCTTGGGAGAAGCTTGTTAGGTCAACAAGGTCGTCATTCCACATGATTAGAATGCCCCTCTTGTTCCAAGAGGTCCGGTTGCTGGCTTGAATTCGAAGGAGCGAAGGTATCCTCCTCCCAAAACTCCTACAAGGCGTGCGTCAATGTTTCTCTTCTTTGTCTCTTGCAGGCAAGCTATTTGTGGTTTTGCTGCCTGGATGGTTTCTCTAACTGTAGTCCTCCTCGCTGGTCCGTTAAGCCCACGCACGTTCCATGAAAGGATGTCTACCTTAGGGTACGCCATTAAAAAAACAGATTGATCTCAAAGATGGCCTTCCCCCACGGCCTACTAAGGTGGAGTCGGTGCCGCGATTGCCACATTGCCGGGAGCGTCGGTATAGCTGCTGATGGGCTCGAGAGGTTGCAAGTGTTGGTCGCAAAGGCCCAGTAAAACTGGTGAGCCGGTCAAGGCCGGTGGGCCGGTGTTTAGGCCGAGGCTGGGAGCAAGGCTCAGTACTGTCGGTGTTTTGGACCGGCAATAAACTATATGGGGCTACGCACGAACATGAAAGCTAGATGGTGACGGAACACAGAGATTTATACTAGTTTAGGCCCTCCAATGGAGTAATAACCGTAATCTAGTCCGGAGAAAGTATTCCGCCGAGTTCGTATGATTGAATATGGTGTATGATGTGGTGTGTTTCGACGTCATCGGCCTCTCCTTATATAGGGAGGGCAGGCCGAGTCATCTAGGAATCCTAGCCCTAGGCGGCTTAGGGTTTCTTTATCTGTTACAATATCCTCCCGGCCGACTACCGTGGGATACAAGGCAAGGCCTAGTTGGGAGATTTATCTCTTTACATATATGAACTCCGAGTCTATCTATAACTCGGGATATGCCTTATCTGTTGGATTGCGCCGTGGGAAATAAGGCACTAATGGGCCGGGCTTCATTGCCTTTGTTGACGGTCGTTATTGCAACATTTGACCATCAATATTACCAAAATAACTGAGAGTTGGGTATGCTTACAATGCATATTTATTTCAGAATAATCTATTTCCACTTGTACTTGGCAAATATTTACTTATAGAGAAAACATATCAAAAAGAAAAAGAAATGGAGGAAACCTCACTCCCAAGGAATGAGAGGGCCCACTGACAGAGTTACCAACCTAAGTAACCGTCATTGCACGTGCCACTGACACCAGGACCCACCTGTCAGACAGCTAGAGAAGGCTAAAGTCGATGGGAGGCAAGG
>CM002485.1:5874166-5897911 GCA_000325765.3 Leersia perrieri
CATTAGCTCGCTCGACTTGCCCATTGCTACGCAAATGTGCAACAGAGGCAAAACAAATCTTGATCCCAAAATCATCGCAGAAGTCCTTGAAGAGATCACTTGTAAACTGAGTGCCATTATCAGTGATTATCCGGTTAGGTATGCCAAAACGATAGATAATACTGAGGATGAAGTCCTTAGCTTGCTGGGCTGTAATCTTTGGCACTGGTTTTGCTTCAATCCACTTCATAAACTTGTCCACTGCCACAAAAAGATGAGTGAATCCACCCGGGGCTTTTCTGAAAGGACTGACTAAATCCAATCCTCAAACTGCAAAAGGCCAAGATAATGGTATTGTTTGCAACTCCTGTGCTGGGACATGAACTTGTCGGCCGAAGAACTGGCAGCCCTCGCAAGTCTTGACAACCTTTCCGCGTCATTGATGGCAGTCGGCCAGTAGAATCCCTAACGAAAAGCCTTGCCCACTATGGTTTTTGCACCGGTGTGGTTACCACATATACCCGAGTGAATCTCATGTAATATTCGACGTCCTACGTCGATGCTGATGCACTTCATGAGTACTCCATTAGCTGCCCTCTTTATCAGTTCGCCTTCATGAATTGTATAAACCCTGCTCTTTCGCTCAATCTTCTCGGCTTCAGCCTTGTCAGCCGGCAACTTGTCTTCCGATAAGAAACGAAAAATTGGGTTCCTCCAGTCATCCTGAAGATAGGCTACGACTGATTGACTTGACTGCTCAGCAGTCGGATTTTTGGAAGACTCAGTGGCCGATTGATCCAAAGACTCGGTCACTTGCTCTTTTCTCTTGACGATTGGCTCATGAAGGTACTCGATGAATATATCATCAGGAACTTTTTGTCAACGAGAACTTAAGTTAGCCAAGTAGTCAGCCACCTCATTGTAATTACGAAGAATATGACTCAGCTCGAGTCCTTCAAACTTTCCTTCTAGTCGGCGCACTTCTTGACAGTCGGCATCATGTTCTCGTCCTGGCAATTCCATTCCTTCATAACTTGATTGATCACTAGTAATGAATCGCCATATACGAAAAGGCGCTTGATATTCAATGATACCACTAGTCGCAGTCCATGGACCAAGGCTTCGTACTCAGTGGCATTATGCGATGCCTTGAAAAGTATTTGCAACACATATCTGAACCTCTATTTCAAGGGAGAGACAAGGACTACCCTAGCTCCTGCTCCAGAATCGCGTAGAGACCCATCGAAGTACATTCTCTAGTACTCAAGGTCCTTGGGCGAATCCGCCGTTTGAGCTTCAGTCCACTCGGCAACGAAATCAACCAATACTTGCGATTTGATCGAAACCCTAGGTTTGAAGATCAAGTCAAAGGGCAGTTGCACCTTGTGCGCCTTGCCTTCTTCATCCCTTTCAACTATTAGTACTGAGCTGACTACCTGTAGAGTCGCTGAGATGTATAGCAGTAAAGGTTCTTGGGGCATTGGTGAGGCGAGTGTTGGAGCAGTCGTCAAGAATTGTTTGAAGTCGACAAACGCCTTTTGAGCTTCTAGAGTCCATTCAAAATTGTCGGCCTTCTTCAGCAATTTGAAAAAGGGCATGCCGTGTTCTCCTAGCCGAGAGATGAAACGACTAAGCGCAGCCATGCATCCAGTCAGATTCTGCACCTTGGTCAAATCATTCGGAGGTTCCATATCTAGAATAGCCTTGATCTTGTCAGGGTTGACATCGATTCCTCTGTATGAGATCATAAAACCGAGCAGTTTTCCCGATGGTACTCCGAAAACGCATTTCTCGGGATTTAACTTCATCCTGTAGGTTCGGATAATGTTGAAGGTTTCTTGTAAGTCGACGATTAAATCTTCCCTCTGCTGGGTCTTGATGACTACGTCGTCGACATAAGCTTCCACATTACGCCCAATCTGAGTTTGTAGACACTTCTGGATCATACGTTGATATGTAGCTCCAGCGTTCTTCAACCCGAACGGCATCGTGATGTAGCAATAAGCCCCAAAGGGAGTTATGAAAGAGGTCTTCAAGCAATCCTCCTCTTTCAGACTAATTTGATGATAGCCTGAGTAACAGTCGAGAAAACTCAACAGCTCGCATCCCGCAGTCGAATCCACCACTTGATCAATCCGTGGAAATCTGAAAGGATCCTTTGGGCAAGCCTTTGTTGAGGTCCGTGGAGTCAACGCACATTCTCCGCTGTCCTGTCTTCTTTTGCACAAGTACTGGATTGGCCAGCCACTCGAGGTGAAGCACCTCTTTTATGAAACCAGCAGCCAGTAGCTTCTTGATTTCCTCTTTGATGTCTTCTCTCCTGTCCGTAGCAAATCGGCGCAAACGTTGTTTGATTGGTTTAGCGTCAGCTTTCACTTGCAAAGTGTGCTCGATCACCTCCTGCGGGATTCAAGGCATATCAGATTGTTTCCACGCAAAAATATCTTTATTTCTTTGAAGGAAGGTGACGAGCTTGCTTTCCTATTTACAATCTAGACCAGCCCCAATGACAGTCGTTTTAGTCGGGTCATCTGGGGTGAGAGAAATCCTCTTAGTCCTAACTTCGCCGACTTCAATCTTTGACGCCTTAGGACTCGACACTTCGCCTTCTTCTACTTCAGAGGCCTGCTGCCTAATCTCACTGTGTTCCTTGGCGGTGTCAAGTGCTTGGGCGATGTCGCAGCTCTCTCTGTCGTAGATGAACGCCTAGCGTACGTCGCCGTGTAGAGAGATAACTCCATGTGGCCCCGGCATCTTCATCATCATATAAGTGTAATGCGGGATCGCCATGAACTTGGACATCGCAGGACGACCGAGGATTGCATGGTAGGCTGTGTCGAGATCTGCCACTTCAAAGCTGATGTTCTCTGTTCTGAAATTGTCCATCACGCCAAACGTGACTGGTTGTGAGATCTGTCCGAGTGGAGTTGCTGACAGCCCAGGATTAACTCCATGGAAAGGGGCATAACTCGGATTGAGCTCGGATCTTGGGATCTACATGGCGTCAAAGGTCTTGGCGAAAATGATGTTGAGTGCACTGTCTCCATCAATGAGGACACGCTTGAGGCGAGTCCCAAGCACCACCAGATCAAGAACCAGCGGGTATCGTCCTGGGTGCACTACTCAGTCCGGGTGGTCAGTGCGATCAAAGGTAATCGAGACTTCTGACCAACGAAGGTAGTTAGGCACACTTGGGGCTGCCATGTTAATTTCTCGATCTGTAAGCTTCTGCTTGCGCTTGGGCTCGTAGCCTTGGGGGCCGCCGAAGATATGGTTGAGTTGCTGAGTAGAGCGTTGGAAGCCAGGAGGCACGTCATCGTCATCCTTTTCCTTGCCCTTGTCTCTTCCAGAACCTTCTGGCGCATCCACCGGCTTCAGCCCTTTGATTTGCTACTCGATGTATTTCTTGAGCATGTAGTAGTCTTTCGCCAGTGGTTACCGTTCGGATGATATGGACACTTTTCGGTCAATACTTGCTCATAGTCTGAGATCTTGAAACGACACTGGTGACTGAAACAATCAGCTACGGCAACAAGTTCCTCGGGGTGACGCTTCTACTCTAATGAAGGATTAGCTTCCTTGTGGTCCTTAGAAGGTTTTTCCTCCTTTTCTCTCAGCACGAATGCCGGCTGCTTGTCTCCTCAGACTGCTCGAACAGCTTTGGCTGATGCTGCATACTTATTAGCCATCTCAAACAGTCGACTGACGGTGTGGGGTGGCTTGCGAGTGAACTTGTGGATGAATTCCACATCACTGACTCCTTTCCTAAACGATGCAATGATGATCTCGTCCTTGACGTCGGGGATCTTGTTCCTGGCTTCTAAGAACCTTTTGATGTAGTCTTTAAGGGACTCAGTGGGCCCCTGCTGGAGTTGCAAGAGATCGTATTGATCCCCAGGGCGCTCATAAGTGCCTTGGAAGTTGGCAATGAAGAGCTCCCGTAACTCGGTCCATGATCCGACTGATCTACAGGGGAAACCAGTGAGCCAGTTACAACCCGAGTCCGATAACGCTACTGGGAGGTAATTAGCCATCACTCTGCTATCTCCTCCTACAGCTCGTATCGCCAAGGTATAAACGGTTAGCCAAGCGATGGGGTCAGTTTTGCCGTCATATTTCTCGATCCCAATGGGCTTGAAACCTATCGGCCATGTAACTTGTCGGAGATCAGAGGTGAAGGCTAGGACGCCTTCATCAAAATTATCGCGCCTGGGAGGCGAGATGCTGAGTTGTCGATGATGATATTCGTCCCACCGTTGATCTGACTCCTGTCGCTCGCGTCTCTTGTTGTTGATGACGTGGCGGAGATCATGGTGAATGAGATCACGGGCATCCGAGTGAGGCTGGCGAAGATAACGGTCACGGTCTTGTCGTAACCTCTTGCGTTCCTGATCCAATCGGCGCCGCTCCTCATCGTTCCTTCGTTGTTCTTCTTCGAGTATCATAAGGTTCCTTTCTCGCTCCGCTCTTCGACTCGGGGTGGTGACTGAATAACTCTGTGATGCAGATGTTCGGCCGAGAGATGATTTAGAAGGCTCTCGGTGCCGAGGGGGTGGAGTTGTCTTAGAGGTTGACTCGGCAACTGCCTGGTTGTGATGTTGAACCCCTATTGCCGAAACAAGATCTTGGTCCTTTGTTAGCTGCGGGGTAAGGGATGCCGCAGCTGGTACATCTTCCATGAGAGCAGTCAACAGTGTTTAAGCAGCCGCTATGTTTTGTTGGGGAGTAGTGAAGACTAGCTCCCCCTCATGAATTGTGCTGAGTCGCTGCTACACTCGCCTGCCTGAGCTGGCGAGTCATCGGGTCGCATCCTCGCGGGCGCGTATTTCCTCTTCACGGAGTCGTTAGGCTTCTGCTTGTTCGAGCTCTTTCCGTCGTCGTTCATCCTCAGCCCTTGCCTCTTCCAGCTGTCGCTGCGCTTGATTGAGGTCGCGGGCTTGTCGTTCGATGTCCGTTGCTCGTTGGGTGAGTTGTTCAGCAGTCAGTGGTACATCTGTGACCTCAGCCATGAAGATCCCGTGTACCGGGGAAAAGCTACCGGAATTGCTCTGCTCGAGGTTATTGAACTGAATTGATTCATTGAGAAAAGCTACTTGGTGTTCCTCTCCTTCTCTGTACGCCACCGAGTTCCCAGAATCTAAGTCATCATCACTCGGATTTCACGCACCTGACCCTTGGTTGTGGTAAGCGTAGAGATCCGCTCTAACGAGCATTACGTCGAGTGATGCTGGTGGCTTCTTGTACCAATCCTCCTTGAATTCCAGATCTCTGCATCCCCTGAAGAACGCGTCCATGGCCTGGTTGTTGGTTACGGCTAGCCTATCCTCCATGATCGCGTTGAAACATCGAAGATAAAGGTGAAAAGGCTCTTCAATTCCTTGGAGCAGTTAGGCCAACTCTTGGTTGGATGTTAGTACTGGTCGAGGAGTTCTCCGCTTCTGCACCCAAACCTTCTTGTGGAGTGGCGACTGATGTCCTTCACTCGGCATTGAGGGTTGTTGGCGTTTGGCTTGTTCCCTGCATTGCTTGTACGCTTCCATGCGTTTGCGGTTTTCGAATTCAGCATCCTCCCGCAGAGTTCTTCGCATGGAAGCAATGAGACTGTCCTCCTTTCTTGGCCCTGAATACTGAACTCCGGGTGCTCTATGGATGTTGGCCAGCTGCATCAAGTTTTTGATGCTCTTGGGCACGTGACGATACCATAGTCGGATCATATCCTAGTTTCTGAGGCCATGATAGAAGATGGATAGGGCCAACTGCCCTGAGACAGGCTCGACTCGATCGAGTGCTTGTGGAAAGCACCGAGTGAATCTGCCGAAAGAGTCACCCGGCTCCTGTGATAACTTGCCATAGAGGCGATATGCTTCAGGGTTGTTGTCAGTGCTGAAGACCGGACTCCGAGGCATCTGGGTTGGAGTAATCCTGGGAGATTGATTTCAGGTTGATGTAGATCCATGTTGCTGAAGCTGAGTCGGAGTCGACTCTAAACCAGCAGTCGAAGTCGGAGTTGCCTTGGATGTCGGATCCTGAGGTTGAGTCGGAGTCGATTCTGGTTCCAACGTCTCGATCTCCATCGTCTTGCTTCTTGATCTGCACAACGCACGACGCCTAGCAGATCGACACTGCTTCTTTGGCATGGGCTGGTAGCATGCTATGATCTTGATGGTGCCATCGTCGTCTTGAGAAATCACGCGACTCAAGAGGTGAGTCGTTTGCTCAACGATGTTGGGAAGACCCATTGGGAGGGTGAAGGCATCAGATGAGTTGATCTCCTCCGCCCGAGTCCTGAGTTCTCCATTTGAATCGGCGATGAAGCTGAAGGAGCCGAATCGGAGTTCCGTCCCTGGTGGGACGATCGATCCGTTGAGTGCGGGTGTTGACGAAGATGCCATCTAGGTTTTCGTCCAGCAATCCGGCGCACCCCCTACCTGGCGCGCTAATTGTCGGTGTTTTGGACCGGCAATAAATTATATGGGGTTACGCACGAACTCGAAAGCTAGATGGTGACAGGACACAAGGATTTATACTGGTTCAGGCCCTCCGATGGAGTAATAACCGTAATCCAGTCCGGAGGAAGTATTCTGCCGAGTTTGTATGATGTATGGTGCGATATGTTGATGATTGTTTTCGTACCCCTAGGGGCTCCCTCGACCCCTCCTTATATAGGGAGAGGGGACCGAGTCATCTTGGAATCCTAACCCTAAACGGCTTAGGGTTTCCCTATCTGTTACAATATCTACCCAGCCGATTGCCGTGGAACACAAGGCAAGGCCCAACCGGGTGATTTATCTCTTTACATATATAAATTCTGAGTTACATACAACTCGGGATATGCCTTGTCTCTTGGATCATGCTGTGGGAATCAAGGCATTGATGGGCCGGGCCTCTTTGCCTTCCTTCTATCGATCTTCTAGAACATCCCTTCCTCGTGGGCTAGCAATGGACCGAGTGAATACCCGGTACGCATATTCTCCACAAGATCTTGTTGCCGGAAAGCATGACTCAGAGAAGCGATTGGTATAGCTCGCCGAGTCATACAAGAAACTTAAAGCTAAGTCTTAAGAGAAAATCCAATCTCCTGATAAAAAATATGCAGATCTCTAGAAGAAATTTGAAGGTAAATCCTTTCGATCATGATCACATCAATCCATTTTGTTTGATAAACTAATCTTGTCGTCCACTGTTAATGCAGACTTAAAGAAATCATCAGCTAAAGAACTCAGCACCATGAAGACCAAGTATAACAACGAGTTATTGAAACTGAAGACAGAGTTGGACGAGGCCAAAAAAACAAATGCCGAGTTCTTTGAAGCTGCAGAACCAATCCTTGACACAGTCCACTCGGCAACAGCTGGTTCGAATAACTCAAGCTTTATGATGGTCATCCAACTCCTCCAGTCTGCACCATCCAAGCTTAAAGAGATAATCCTTGAAAGCGCTGGTGTTGCCTGTGGCCAAACTCTGGATATCCTCAGGTCTCTATATTCCAATCTCAACCTTCAGCCTATTACTTCAGGATACACGGAAGGGACAACTGATGAAAAAGCCTTAGAGTTAATCAATGAGGTGGATGATATTGCCAAAGTTGTGGCTAAGGACAGCTTGTATCCTGAAGACGAAAACAATGACGAGTAGAACTTAGCAGGATCCATTCGAAAACAATCATATTTTGTGTAATATTTGAATGCTTTCGGTTTATGAAATCCTTTTCACTTTTACCAAGTCGCACGTTATTAAATTCACACTGAATCCATACGTTTAAACATTCATCGATAAACAAATGAGCTTCACGATCTGAAGAGTGATTTAAATAACATGAGTCGGAAAAGATTATTTCATTATGCCTTATATTTAAACACTCATCCTGACTGGTTCTTCAGTATAGGAACCCAGCTAGAGCAATCAATTCCTACCGCGAGGAGAAACTGGTGCAGTGCCCCTTCCGCCGATGCCGGTGCGATTGCCGCCTTGATGCGCTCGAACACCCGAGAAGATGGGATCGTGGTGCCCGCACCACGCCTGGACCGGTCTTCATTCCCAGGTTTGGGCCCACGAAGGGGACCCTTTGGCCGCCGGGGGTCGTACGCACCATGCCCGGCGGCCACCTTGGTGGTGTCCTGTCCAGGAGCGGCCAAGCTAGCGTTGTTCGCAGCGAGCGCCTTGCGCACCACCTGGTTTGGGCGGACACCACCGCCCTGGATGCACGCCGTCGCCGGTGGGTTGTCATAGTTGTCCTCTTCCTTGTCCATGTCGTCGATGCAGGGCCCAATCTGGCGTCGGCGACCATCGCGCCGACCCGAATCTCCGTGGTCGCGCGACCTTGGCGGGCGCGTGCGCTCGCGGCGAAAGTTGACATCCAGTTCACACTCGCCATCCCTCGCATGGTTGTAGTCCCGACCACGATTGTTACGGTCATCATCACGTTCGTCGTGACACCTCCATCCGCGATCGGCCTGCAGGTGGTCGTTGTACCTGCCTTTGCGGTTGTGGCCTCTGCGTCGCCCTCCAATGCGACGCTCGTCGCATTCATCGCGTTCATTGCAACGTCTTTCGCCATTTCCACGGTGCTCATCACGGACCACTTCGTCATTCCTCTTTTTGCCATCTCGCACTTGGACCGTCTGACTTCCCTGGTCTCGAGCCAAACCCGACGAGTTGTCCTCGACATCTTCTATGTGACCCATGCGAAACGTGAAAGTTCGTGGCGGTGGCGGGTGGTGAGGAAAGTTCTTGAACAAGTGCGGCGGCGCCTGGTCTCCATCAAGAACCCCAAGATGCCAAGGCGGCAGATTGCGCGACACCGGTCTGTAGGACTTTGGGTTGTGGAGGTTGACCGCCGCCGCTGTGTAGTTGTGAATTTCTTCAATGTGGATGATGACGGAATGCTTGACGCCCTGTTGCCAGTGCTCTGGTGGCCACTCCGAGATCGTGACCGACTCCAGCACCGGGTCACGGGTTTGGCGTGTGATCGTCACCCACACGCGCTTGTGGATGTGGCTGGAGTTCGGCGTCCACGCCCAAACCGCAATCGCCCTCGTGTTGCCAGCGTCGACGGGGTGGACGAGGTCAGTCTCCACCGACTCCAGGGTGCACGTCCTGCTGATGATTCGCTCGGCGATGTCCGGTGCCCACAGATGCATCGGCACCCCGTCGAGGCAGAGCCGCACCCTGTACATGAGAGCGGAGCTGGCGGCGTTCTTCAAGCTTCTCCATTGGATGAAGTGGACTTCAATCCCACAGCCCTTGGCGAATCCCTGCTTCACCGCCTCCTCACAGTGCTTGTGATGTTTGAACTTGAGAAGGAATGCCTTGGGGAAGTGCAGAGACACGGCAAGATCGCCGGTGCGTAGGCCGAACTCCTCGGAGACGACGCCCTCAACATCTTTGGCACTTGTTGTCGAAGGGGCGCGCATAGCCCAAGTCACAGCTGCAGTTCTCTCCCACTCCCGTAGCTCGCCGTCAATGACGTGGGATGTCGGTATGAACACGACATCCTCCATAGGGCGTGTCTCCGGGTTCCCCAACTGTGCCATCACTCCCGGCAGCAGCGGTGGCGGTGGTAGCACCACGGGCTTTTGGCGATAGTAGATCGACGGTGAAGATGGCGACGCGGAGCGGCGACAGCGACGTGGCTTCATAGCTGCCACGCACCGACGCAGCCTCGACGCGTCGCGGCCGCACTACGGCGGTGGTGTCGTGGTGGGGGAGGGGATCTGGCTCGAAACGAAGAGGGTCAAGGAATGCGGCAATGGCGAGCCCTGTGGCCGGTGCGGTTGCAATTAAAGCAACGCGGTGGGTCGCGGCACTCGGAGGCACGATGGTCGCGGGCAAGACACACGAAGCAGCGACCTTTGGTTCTTTGCTTGAACTCGTCGAGGGAGAGGCCTTTCCTCCTATGCGCCGCGCGGTCAGATCCATCACGTCGTCTTGAAGATGGCTGGTGGTCAGGAATTGAATGCAGTTGTGCTCTCCACCAGCACCTTGGCTTTACCTCCGTCTAGCTTGGCTCGGCCGGCTTGAAGGCGCTGCGCGTGGCCGTATGCCTAGGAGAGGGGCGCTCTCTCGTCCTCCTTGCAGCAGGCTCATAGGCACGCCGGTATGCGTCTTGTCGCGGCGGAGGCACAGTAACTATGGACTTCAATTTCATGCACAGCGGTGGTTGGGCAGCCTTCAATTTGAAATCGGAGTCAGGGGTGGACCGAAGAACCTCAGCAAACGAGCGTGGGCATGAGGACGGAGATGGATTCGGCGGATCCGGCGTTGCCAAGACGTGTGTGACGCTGCCGGACCTCCTTTTTGCTTCAGATCTGGGCGGCAGCGGCAACGGCGTGGGCCACCCGAAGCTGTCGCTGTTGTCCCCCGCTGAGCTTTGAGCAGGGAAAGGGGACGGCCATGAGGCAGCCGAGGAGACCGCCGAGAACTGTGGGCGGCGCAGGAGCGTGGGCGACGCCATTGGCGGCGAGGGTGGGGAGCAGGTGGGGTGATTTAGTGTGTGTCTATTGGCTTGGTCGCAACACTTCGTATACAGTTCACCCATAAAGCTGAGTTCTTAAGAGGCCACATCATCATTTAGTTTTAGCCGTCTGTTCAATTCGATCAAGCAGGAATACGTGGACACGTGCGCTAGCAAGAGGGAATTTCAGCCATTCAGCCCACTCGTATAACTGATAGCCAATCAATGCATTTCTTTATCTTTTCCTCCTGTAACCGAATACATGAATGCTATTTGGAGGCTGTCTTATTATCCTGTAGTCCTGTACTACTTCAATTCTCTTCCAATGGCGCTGCAGCCCTTAAGCTGCAGGTCTACATCATATAGGTCTGAGCTCCATGTCTCCACTAAATGTAGCGTTGTCTACATTTGTATTTGTATGATCGTGCAATCTGCAGATGGTATTGATTGTTAAAGTTATATTAACATGTGATCAATTGGTGTGAACACATCCTAGGGGCTTCTCCTTAACTTCTTCTAATGGCCCTATATAAAGGGACCCATGTAATCATTCTATGTTTAATGAGAAATCAGAGATTCACTCTGCACTTATGTTTTGTGTCCCTATTTGAGTTCCGTCCTGACAAGCTACCCGCATAACTGTCTCGCCGGTGCCGAAAGCCACCAACAGCACCAACAAGACCCGCATGGCGGGCCTCCTACTCAAGTCATGCAGCCCAGGCGGTGCCATCACCGCCTCACAACGCTCGTCGACCAACCGCCGAGGTATTTTCTTTTTCACCCTCAAACCTAAATCCCGCTCCCACTTCGTCACCCCAAACAACACCTCGCTCCCCCCACTCCTCACCGTGAAATCTAAATCAACCGTTTTCCGTCGGAATTTAGGACTCGCTGAAGTACGCCGGATCTCGCTGTGAAAGAGTAGGGGCAAATCAAAAAGGTTAGAAATTGAAGTGATGTATAACCAAATCATACTTGGATTTTCCTTTCGAAGCTTAGGACTTGGAGACCAATAGGCTTACGGTAAGATTTCAATCCTAAGTTCCTAACTAACACACTGGATTTCCTTCCGGGGCCTCATCCACATATCTGTCCCCCTACTCTCCCCCGTCCCTCTTGTCAGGTCATCAGGAGCGAAAAGAGCAAATCAACAAATTGCATGAGTCAAGTATGTGTGGAACAAATTATAGCCTAGTATTTTCTTGGAATTAATTGAAATAAAAAGTTATGTGCTACACATTTTTTAAGATTGGAATATGTGTTATACATAAATGTGTTAATTTAGTTCGTGCATTGATAACCATTTTCTGTCAGCACAACTTCTATAGTGCTGGTACCATTTTCTGTGTGGAGCTAGCTCGTTTATTCACGCTATAGCTACCATGGATGTAACATGTGTGGTGGATCATGTTTCGAAGCCAACTCACGCCAACCATTTTTTTTCTCTTATCAATGCTCCCTTCCCGTTGATCTACCACATGTAACCCACATGTAAGTCAAAGAGTACATCTAACTTTAACCTAGAGAAACATCTTCCGTATCTTTGCATCAATAGATATCCTACCTAATATTTTTTATGCAAATGCAGTTTCGCATATGTCTCTAAATATTTCTCGATTCATCCACAAGATTGGCCCTATTTATATCTTTTTCTATTATAAAAGTTAGGTGTTTCTGTACGTTGTCCATAGTCGAGTCCACGTCCTATACGACGGGACTTGGGGTTAGTCTAGAGACTTTTTCTTCTTTTCGCTCATATATTTATCTATGCATGTACTTAACTATATGTTATCTATGTATGGATGTAATGCGTACTCTCATTTAAGTCTTAGTATGTTTTAAATATAACTAAGGTATGTAGCAACACAATGGTATACAAAGATGTATTCATAATTGATCCATAGTTGCATGCAGAGCATTAAACAGCTAAACAGACAACTAGTTGTCTGTAGGGTTGAAGAAGCTGTCTGTTTAGCACTAAACAAACGGCTGCCGTCTAAACCAATGCGGGTGCCCTAATACAACTGAAACTAGGGGCTAAACATATATCATACTTTTGGGTCTTAACATGTCCTGGAACATTTCAATAATCAAGTGTATCTATTGTTTTAACCAAAACATGGTTAAAAATACATATAGCTTATTATTTATCTACTGGTCTAGCCTGGGTTTCATGTGCTGCACAAAATTATAACTAGGAAAATTCTAATTTCTGGTCCAGCATGTAGAACTTGAATTTACAAAATTTTAGAGACAAGTTTCACTAAAATCTAACCTGAAATGAGTGAGTTATGGCCTTTCTAAGATTCAAATTTAAATTAAATGAAATTAATGGTGAAAACCTACTGTGCAGTCATTTTCATTTCGGTGGAAAATATTTTTAACTAGGAAAATCCTTAGTTATACTGACAGGTGGGGCCGAAGTCGACTTCTTGACCGGTCAGATTGACCAGACCTTGACCACGGGCCCACATGTCGGTGACACATATGCTTAAATTGGTTTCAATTAGATTTAGTTAACTTACAGGACCCACATGTCAATCTAGCAAGTTAAGTACTCCACTAACTTAATCCACACATTAGGATTAGGACTAAACTAATTAGTTGTGGGGCCCGCATGTTATCTTTTTCCCTTCTCTTCTTCTACCTCGTGCACGTGTGTGAGCACAGCCGCGTGCGGCTGGCCGGTGGCGGCGGCCGAGCGGCTGGGGTGCGGGGCGGCCGGCGAAAACGAGCTCGCGCGTGCTAGGGGCACCTACAGGCGGCGGCAGCACGGTCGCAGGCGCGCACGGAGGCGGCTGAACTTCGCGCGGCGGCAAGGCAGCTCGGGCGGCACGGGGGCGCCGGCGAGGTGGAGCTCGCCGGGGCTAGGAGATGGGCCTGGGACTCCGCCTCGTCGAGGGGGTCCCGAATCTTCCCTTGGTTGGCTTTAATTTGTCTCGAATACTACCTAGCAACGGTGGCCGGCAGCGGTCTGCGATCGGCAAAGGGGAAAAGTGTGGCGCCGGCGAGGGTCTCGCGGAGCTCGGTGCTCAATTCCGAGAGCATCGCCTCGCCCAGGGACTCGGAATCGAGCCCATTTGAGGTCCAATTCATCCTCCCTATAATTGAAGTAATAGTAGGGTGTCACGCTGTATGACACATCCAACGTATAAAAATACTCCATCTATTAAGCAAGAACGGTTCAGATCGTCTCGCTCTCCGCCCGCACTCTCCTCGTGCCCCGCAGAGTCGCAGACCACCCAGCGCTCCCCTACGCACTCGTCCCGCAACCCTAACCCTAAACGCCGCCGCCTCCCTGCGCGCACCTTCCCACGCCGCCTCCCCTCGTGGCGCAACCTAGCAGCCACTGCCGCTTCCCTCCTCTCTTCCTCCTCTCTCGCGGCGTCAATCTGAGCAAACTGTCGCAGTGGCGCGGCTCGCGGCCGCGGCGGCCGTCTCCTTCCCGTCGGCGGCGGCTTGGAGCTCGGCGACCAGGAGGCTCGGCGGTGGTGCCGTGGTGGCACGGTGCATCGGCGATGCGGCGCTCCGGCGGCGCACAGATCCGGTGAGGACGAGCGGGGATCTGGCGGAGGAAGAGGAGACGGTCCAGTTTCTTGAATCATGTCTGAGCGGAGTGGGGGATGGATCCACCAAGTACGCGGTGATATTCGACGCTGGGAGCTCTGGGAGCCGCGTCCATGTGTAGTGCTTTGATGCAAACCTGGATCTGATGCCCATCGCGAAGGAGATCAAGCTATTCAGGCAGGTAAATAAAAAATGTTTTTCCAAATGAAATGAACGAAATTTATCCTGCCATCACTGTTTTACTTGGTCAGTTTATTTAAGCTATACATTGTTGTTGATGCAGATGAGAACTCTGCAGGGAGCACGCACAGATCGACATAATTGTATTTCACAGCTTGTGCTTCGTTTTGCCAACCTCTTGTTCTTGCCTCTTTGGAACCGTGACAATGTTTGATAATATACAGGTAGTGGTACTTAGCAGTAGGCAACTTATAGGTTCTGTTTAAGAAATCCTTTTATTAACTGCAGTTACTGCATTGTGTAGAACATATATTCTCTAGACCTCTTATTTATCTGTTGGTTGCTAGACTTCTTTGTGATTTTTGGTGGAAAACTGTTTGTGTTCTACTGTTATAATTTATCGTGTGAATGGACTAACTAAATAATATATTGAGTTGGCTAAATATATGGCAGATTATATTATTTTGATTGAATCTTTGTTAGGAGTATTTATGTTCACCCTCATGTACATATACATGGAAGATGACTGCACAAATTTGTATGTTTTCATATATAATTTAATTGATATGGAAATCACTGCCCTCGAGCTTCGTCGCCCTAGCGCCGTCATCCCTGCAACTGAATCTGCCACACCTGTGAGTCCAATCGACAATAGTGTCTCAGGTTCTCCTTACATCTATCCCTGATGGTTTGTGGATAGGGTTGGCCTCTCTTTTTTTTTTACGGTTCTGTGTGTAGCTAGCTTGGTCAGGATGAATCCAGATTTGCTTGGTTGTTTAGCTTCTCTGTTGATTATGTGCTAGGATCGTGAGTTGTGTGGGTTAGAACAAATTTATCCAAAACTTGTGTAAAATTAAAGGTGAGTCAATTCTAGGATATATAACATCACAATAAAAAAGATAAACAAGCTGTGTGTATAAAGTTTTGCATTTGGAACCTGACACTGAAAATCAGTTCACACATTAATTAGTTCATGTGTTGAAGTGTTTTTCTTGCTGTTGTTGCTCCGTTTGATCAAATGTTTGGAATCAATCACATAATATACAAAATATGATTGTTAAGAACAAATATAATATTTACAGAGGGCTGAGTCAAGACTCTAAACTTTGTTTGTAAATTATTAGTGGTTTATCTTGATGTTTGATTCAGTACATGGAGTGAATGAGGGACTGCGACGAGGCGGTGGAGAGGGGAGGGAGCTGCGGGCTGACAACAAGTTGGTGGTGCGGGCGCTGGCAAGGAAGGCCATTGCGCTGCTCAAGGTCGCCGCCCACGGCGCTGACTACGACCCGGTGATCAGGGCGTTGCAGCAGTTGCTTGCCGAGCATTACTGCAAGGAGAGGCTCGCCAAGCAACGCGAGGCAGAGGAAGCCAGGAAGGGGATCGAGAAGCTGGAGCGGCTCGATCTAGAAGCTGCCGATCACCACTGAGATAAAGGTAAATGAATTGTTGTGTGTGTTCTTTTTTGTGCGTTACTATTAGATGAAAAACACAGTTGATTAGTGCAATGTGAGGTGCAGTTTGGCAATAATTGTCTGAACAGCACTTTAAATCTACAAGGGGCTCTAACACTTTGCAACTTGATCTCATCTTCAGGTTCTCATCCAGAAATATAACCTTAGAAACTTAAAGAACAATTGTGTGTTAGAGGAAATACCTTTGTGTGGTAGACAGTAGTCTCAGCTACATTATCCAATGGGCAAGCGATCAATTCAGAGTTGCTGATCTGGTTTTTTGAAAAGTAGTGTAGGAGCTGCATGCTAGAGCTAGATGTGAAACATGACAAAGAAAAATATAGTAGCTTTCTTTTCTGTCAAATTTAATCATTAAGTAAGTTTTTATGATCCATTGAACACTACAGCTCTTCAGACGTCTTCAGTAGTGGGGTGACTTTCATCTGCTTATTTTTGACAACCCAAATCAGACCTGCACATAATTTTTCAGATGCAGCCTTATTTGTATTATTATTGCAAAAAGTACTGTTCTTGTACATACTACATCATATATAACTTGATATTCTTTCCTTTTTGGAAGATGCAGATTAATTCTTTGGTAGCACAAGAAAAAGAAACTATTTTGTAACGAGAAGATTTACTCGCTGACTGATATAGGTAAAACTTGTAAATCATTTACAAGTTGGTTTTGTATCAAGTAGAAGCTGGCATTGACTAAAAGCTTAAAACAAATCTTGATGGCTACCATAAAATCTATTTTGCTTAAAAGCCATAGACTTGGAGTCAGTTAGTATATACTCTAAATTGATATTACACTGAAAAGTACAGAGTTGAAAGTGGGCTCCTACTTATCAGTTGTTCATTTCTACTACCCTATCGAATAGACATGTGGTCACCTTAACTGCCATGTACCCTATAAAATAGAAATAATATGCATTTTGTGAATTGTTCTGATGATCATCCTTATTTCAGAAACCATATTGTTCACTGAGCCACCACAATGTTTGCTGCTTATCGGTAAGATATAAAGGATTGGCTATACTAAACATGGTCAAGTTTATTGAAACAAGTTTACACTCAATGGAGACAATATTATTGTTGCTGCTATATAAAAAAAATTCAACAATGATATAATTTTCTTTGTTGGCATGGGCTGATATATTTTTTTTGAAATGTTCTTTTTCATGAAATCAATGGATTTGACATGGTTTGCAGTAACATAATCTAAGGGTTTGCCCAATTTTTTTTAGTGGACTTATCTACACAATTGTTTTTTTCCATGTGCATGAACATATGCCTAACTCTAATTTCAAAAAATAACGATTAGGGATGGACACAAATGGACTGGAGTGGAGGGCGTATTGAATCACTAATAATGTTTTTTTTTGTGTCGATCTTCCTTTATTTATTAACTCAAGTTTCACATAAGCAACTGATAGTGTGCTTTGGCTGGTGAACAACTGTACCATTTTTTTTAATTGTTGGTTTTTTAACTATTTCCGGGTTACAGTGTCACTTTTCAGGTGCTAGGCCCTATCATTTTCAGGTGAATGAACTAAATCATGCTATATTTTTAGAGCATGTGTTGTACTATGGTGGTCGCTTCAACACGAGGAACTAGATAGAATGCTATATTTTTAGAGCTTGTGTTGTACGATGTTATTTTCTTTTTCTTCAAGTTTTCTGACCTTGTCAGCATGTAAAAACAACAATAAACATCTAGAGAGATTCTTAATCAAAATTTTCTGTTCAGTTTATTATCTCCTTTCTATTATGAAATATTTTCGTAGCATTAGCATAGGCAAATTACTAGTACACGTGGGTTGGCGACGTGCGTGCGGGGGATGCGATGGTCCGATGCGGTGGTGGAAAGGGCACTGCCTGGACCTGTGGGTCTCGAATTGACCCCCGGCCGGGTCCAAATCAGCTTGTGGCCTGCTGTCGACGGCGGCCTGCAATGGGCGGTGTGCGGGCGCGTGAGCGCGTGTACGCGGCGGTGTGCCGTAACGGCGTCGCCGGCGAAGACCATCATAGGAAGAGTGCGAGGGAGCAAGGGAGAACATGAGGGATCGTGTGCTCAGTGCCCACCGTGCGGCAGCCGGGCGCGGCACACCGTGCTACAGACCGGCGGGCGACGATGTATGGCTCGGGGAAGAGGTTTGGTTCATCTCCAGTGGCAGCATTCCGGCTCGTAGCACGCGGTTCAGTTCGCCCTTCGGGAAGCGGCCACGAAGATGTTGTCGTGATCATCCACTGCTCGGGCGTCGCCGGCGTGGTTCCCATGCCACGGCGGTTGATCACAGTGGGCACGTGAGGTGTTCGACGTGGGGACGGCATTGGCGCAGTGGAGAAGGCAGGGTCAGAGGCAGCGGCGAGCTGCTTGAGCGCGGCGAGGCAGGAAAAGGAGAGGGAGGCTTGGGGTGCGGCCGTATTTATAGGCTGCGGCGGCGAACTCGGCTTGCGTGGGAAGGCAGAGAGGATGGAATCGCGGACGTGGTCGTCGCCCTGACGCTGATGACGAGGAGCGCTCGCGGCGCGATTCGCGGAGCAGTGGACGTGGTCGTCGTCCTCGTCCTGTGGTTGTCGCGGCGTGCGGAGTAAGCAGCTGCGGGGCACGCCGTGGTGAAGGATTAGCAGGAGGCGGTCATGGCGGGGCCCAGCGTGACAGGGCGGCGCCCTGTACGCATCCTGTGGCTGACGCGAGCGTACGACAGCGGGGCCGGGTTGCTGTGGTTGACGCGACTGGCTTGGCGTGGAAGCCATCCGGTGGCGCGGCGCACGGGACGGGGCTGGCGGCGCACGGCTAGTCATGGTGCTGCGCACCGGAGGAGTCGCGACGCGTGCGGGTGCAGTGGTTCGGCGCTCTCGGTCGCTGGCACAGCAGCAGCGGCGCGGACGCGCGCGTCGGGTGGCGGCGGCTGCAACGACAGGGAAAGGCAACTGCCTTGCCTGCCCTGGCCAGTGGCTGGGCCGAAGTGGGCCGAGGGGGTCTGGGGCTGAGAGAGAAAGAGGGATGAGAAGTGAACTTGGTGTGGTTGGTGGCCTGGCTTGAGAGGGCTGATGGCCTGTTAGAGATGGCTGCCGAGCTGGGCCCCAAATACCTGGGCTGACAGCTAGGTGGACTGGATGGTAGGGAGGATGGTTAGTCTGTGTTTAGTTCTTCAACTGCTGCAAGCTAGGTTGGGCTTAGGCCTAGTTTAGGTTTAGTGTTTGGGCCCAACTAGAGTTAGGCTTTGTAAACTAATTCAAAGATTGGATTTTGAATTGCCAAGACTTTGTAAATAGTTTTAGATTTGCAAATGATCTTTGAATACAAGATTTATATTTATGAGTGGTATAACTTACTTGAATTTGAATTTGTACTTGACCGTTGAATTATTGGATTTATACTTGGCTTTTGTTCTTGAATAAGGATAGACCCTAATTTGTGGTATGCTATTTGAACACTGGGAATTGTAAGCATGGTCGAATGTATTGGTTGAATTTGAATTTGTTTTGGACATGCCTAGGTTTTATTTTGTGGTATTAATTTTCTTTAGGAATCTGATTAATGTGTGGTTTTATTGTTGATGTAATGGTTTTATACTCATGATTTAGATAATATTCCACTTAGATTAGTTGTCGCACAACAAAGGAGCAAGCAAACATCAGCATGATGCAAAAAGTTTTAAAGAGTTCAAAAAATTATGTATTTTTCTCTTATAGGAATTTTCAGGTCGTTACAATGTCCCACTTACATGTGGGACCCACTGCCTTTTTATTTTTTAAATATAAATTTGAGGAGTAAATTCCACGTCAGATTTCCACGTAAGCGCCATGTCAGATTAAGACCCAGTCAAATTGCCACGTAAGCGCCACATCAGCCAAAACCACCTTCTAAACCGCCGAGGGACCTCATCTGCACCGGTTTTAATAATTAAGGGACCCACTATATCTGGTTTTGTAGTTAGGGGATAATTTTGTAATCGGGTGCAAGTTGAGGGACTTTTGGTATACTTTTTCCAGTACGGAATGATGACTGGGCCAGCTTGGGCCGGGGAGAAACGTTGGAGCTGGAGCAAAAGTAGCCCACCATCAAGATATACAGTAGGCGGAATGGTGTGATATCACGGTGTACGTAACCCTAACTCCCTAAGCGCCGCCGTCAAACAATCAAGGTTTTAAATAGCGGGCTAAGGCATTTAGCGGTTGCCTCCTCCAAACAGCTAATAACGGGCTAAATCAAACTATAGCGGTTAG
Organism: Leersia perrieri; assembly: GCA_000325765.3. NCBI lineage: Eukaryota > Viridiplantae > Streptophyta > Magnoliopsida > Poales > Poaceae > Leersia > Leersia perrieri. The sequence goes on from CM002485.1 coordinate 5,894,039, forward strand.
AAAAATCCTTCCCAAACAACTATAGCGGGCTATAGCGGCAGCTATAGCGGGAGATTTAGAACTTTGCAAACAATGCCCCGGCGGTTCCTTCGCCAGCCTTGCCATCTCCTCTCCCATCTCCGGCGCAATTTCATCCATCGCCACGGCGCGACCGACAACCACACCGTTCCCCACCTCTGCCACCTGATTGACTCACGGGGATACGCCTCCTCCGATGCCACCAACGCCGCCACTGCTGCCGGCGGCAAGACCGCAGCACCACGACCCGACTGGGGGCAGTCTCCTCCGGCGGCGGAAGCGAAGCAACATCTCTACATTATTCTGAATGACCGGGAGGACGCGTACAGCAGTCACAAGCTGGACATCGACGGCAGCGCCGCCGTCAGCGACGACGATCGCTCAATGAAGAACGCCACCGACGATGACATGGCTTCACTAAACCCTCCCTTGGCTCCCTGAGCCGCCGGTCCTCCGGCTGCATCCCCCGACAGTAGACGATTGCCACCAGTTCACCGCCGTCGGCAACAGAATCGTCGCCGTTGGCAAGATCTACAAAGATATCAGCGTGCACTGCTATCCCGAAAACAAAGGATTCATCCTTGTCTACGACACCAACACGGCGGCGCTGACCATCGTGCGCCACCTCCCGGAATCCCTGGCTGACGAAATGTCATACTGCATCCGCATCATACCCGTCGGTGAAAGGCTTTACGTGCTCGGGGAGAAGAACACGCGCGATGCACGGGGAACCATGCACTGCCTTAGACTGACAGATGACGGCGGCCGCAGTACGAAGAGGAAACGGATCGAGTGGTCGCTGCACAAGCCGGAGGAATCGACACCGATATGGTGGAGCGAGGACCCGATCCACCTCCCGTTCCGCGCCTGCGACATCATGTCGCACGCCGTCCACCCCAAGGGACGCACAATCTTCGTGTCCTTGTACGGCGGCGACACCTTCACCTACAGCACCGAGAGCCTCAAATGGACGCGACGACGGCACTGGAAGCTGCCGTTCCGTGGACATGTCATCCACGACGCCGATCAGGTGTTCTGGACTCGTGGGTCGGACTCTGCTCTGCCCGTGACCGACTCTTTCCCTGCCGCGTAATTTCATCCAAACGGAGCAGCACGCCGCCGGAGATGAAATTTGGCAAGGAGAAGGTGTTCGTCCGGGTCCCGGGATGGGATCACGTTAACGTCAAGCTGGTGTACATGGGTGGCAACAGTGAGTACTGCCTCATTGAGTGGCTGATGCCTGAGGTTGACGACGACGGGGACAAGTTCGTGCTCCGACTGACAAAGCTGCGCGTGGTGTACGACAACGACGGCGAGATTACGGCTACCGCTCGTTGGCCTGCTGGATGCTACAAGGTCCCAAGGTCAGATTGGTACTCTCTTTCGGCAGTGTTATGGATGTAGCTACATCGTGGTAATATCATGCAATCATATTTACTTTAAATGGCGAAGTCATGAAACTGAAGGGTAGTCGTGGGGGAACGTGTTCCTCAGCAGGACTTATGTCCCTGACAAGTGGGCCCGTCATTGATCAAGCTCATATGTCAGTGAGGGATGCCCCTTTGTAGTACTGTAGAGGATGAGCTTTCCGCGCAGAACATGTTTCTGATCGCGGTGTAATTAAGCAGTATGCACTGCCGCTAGTCAAAGCAATCTCGCTAAGTCAATGCTGAACTTCCGACAGTCCCACGAAAGTTAGAAAAAGATGGTCAAACAAGAGGGTTTAAATTGATTATAAAAAAAGTCACAAATAAAATAAATAATAATTTTATAATTTTTGAAATAAGACGAATGGTCAAACACGTTAAAAGTCGAAACGGATGGATTACTTCTCTATCTCGAAAAACAAATTGCTCAACAATTATCACACAATTGTAATTAACAATTACAAGGTAGCTCATTGATGGGGCCGCGGTTTCATCTGCCGGGATGGTGTGGCATTGCTTCTGGCCGCATCAACATCGATATCATTGGCCTGCAGTGAAGCTCCGGTCCGGGGATGGTGCCCCGCAGGGCTATGTGCGGGGGGAAGATTTCGCCCCACTCGTCCCTTCAGGGCCGAGCCCTAGGGGGACCTTTAGGGGTCGATGGTGGGAGTGTTCTAGCCCAACCAGACCTGGCCTCGATGTGCCCCATTGCTAAGCCTATCTCTCGTGCTAAAACCTCCTACAACAATAAAGATATCGTTATGTCTAAATACTTTAAAAGATAACATCTCCAATAATATAACTTTTAGCACGTAGCTCATAATGTAAATGACACCATAAGTCATTTTCACATAGTCTGGAGTGTGTGCATGAGATTATCTTGATTAAAAGACTTCCTCTGTTCCAAATATAAGACGTAACCATTTTTTATATGTTCTAAAATATAAGGCACACATTAATTACATTCCTACTAAGTAATTAATGTATGATTAAATGCATGATTAAATGTTTCTGGGTGTTTATATCTAAGGTGGTTGTATCTTATATTTTGAAACGGATAGTAGCTTTTATCTCTTTTTGAGAATTCTCATATCTCTGTATCGCCGTATAGATGTTTTTGAGAATTCCCGTATCTCAGTATCACCATATCCATATCGCCTATTGGTGCAATGTACGAGGCGATACCAAGCACAAAGAGCTCGCCGGGCAGCCCAACGGCCGGAAATTGCCGGAGATGACCGCAGACGACGGCAGACACGCAGCTCGCCCTGACCATAAACACGATCATGCACCTTCTTGCAATGTCGCCGGAATGAAATCGGATTAGTGAACTGACCAGTGCAACTTAGGCCCATTTGAAACAATGAAATGCAAAAAAAAAACACGTGATTTATTCATAGGAATGCAAGTGTACAAATAGGATTGCAAAACATAGGGAAAATACAGTAATTGACCGTTTGATAGGACCACAGGAAAAATACGAAAATGGGACGAGAGAGATAGACTCATAGAAATATTTCGGCTCCCTTTTGATTTGTAGGAATTTTGGAGGAAAAACATAGTAACAAGACTTTCGGGAATTTTGGAGGAAAAACATAGTTACAAAATTTTGGGAATTTTGGTCCCCTCCGGTAGCAACAAAAATTTTGTGAATTCCGGATTTTTTTTAAAAAAAAATATAAATTTGGTCAATTTTTTGTTTAAAATTTGAATAATTTCGTTCCGAAACTGGCCGAAATTTGCAAGATTTCCGAGATACGGCAGCCTCCGGTAGAAATCCCGAAACCGAAAGAGCCTGCTAGCGCCCACCGACGCCGCCGCCGGATTACGACAACGCGCCGACGAAGTCGCTCCAGGACGGCATCTCCGGTTAGGCACGCGACGGTGAGCCGCTCGTAGTGATGGGCGCGAGTGGTTCGGGCAAGTCGACGTGCTCATCGGGAGGATCTCACGCGAAAGCCTCCGCGGCCGCGTCGAGCTCAACGGCGAGTCGCTCAACGGCAGGCGCCGGCACGCGATCTCACCGTACGTGATGCAGGACGACCTCCTCCTCCTCTACCCCCCATGCTCACAGTCCGCGACGCGACAAGAAGCGCGCCCGCGTCGAGGCCCCGATCGAGCAGCGCTGGCGCGCTGATGAAGAGGGCGTTCACGAACACGAGGCGAATGCCGGAGCTGTTCGTGATGCGGCTGGGGACGATAATGGTGACGGGGTTCATCCTGGCGACTCGACGACACGCCCAAGGGAGTCCAAGAACGTATGGCTCGGCTTCTTCGCCATGGCCATGTCTACAATGTTCTACGTATGCGCCGACACGTTGCCGGTTATAGATGGCCATAAGGCCCACGGCACGTCCCAAGGCCCGGAGATTTGGCACGGCCCAAGCACGGCACGAGCCCGACATTGGTTGGGCCATGCCGGCCCGAC
>CM002485.1:5901471-5946171 GCA_000325765.3 Leersia perrieri
GGCGCGAGCGGGAGCTGCGGGACGACGCAGGCCGCCACGCCGGCGCCGGCAAGGAGGCGACATGCGAGTGCGAGGGCGCGCGCTAGCAGCCGACTAGCCCGAGCAGGCGAGTAGCAAAGCTGAGTAGCTGACTGCCGAGCAGTGACCGAACACGAACAGTGAGCCTTTTTAATTTATTATATCAATCAATCTATTGTGATTCAGTTTTGCCCCTTCTTTTAGATTCTTTGCTGCTTGTATTGATAAGTATAGTATGGTTTCCATTGTGGTTTCAGTGTTTAATCAGTTGTTCTGTCGTACATTTTTTTCAGCTAACTTTCAAGAGATCTGGGACATAACACGCGCTTTGGAGGATCACAATTCTGAAATTGCCGACTGGGAACTTGGTGCTGGAATATACAGGTTTTTTCATTCTCAAGAACTATATGTAAGAAGAAAGCACCATGGACGATTTCAACATATTCCTGAAGAGTTGTAGACAAACACAACCTTATTTTATCTCTCAGGATACACTTGAGAAGAAAAATGAATCGTGCAGCACTTTCTTTGGCCAATTAAATGGTTCATTGCTAATCTGGGGAAGTAAATTACCTGTTGAGACGAGGTAAGATGTGATTCTATGTTGTAACAGATTCAAGAACTTGAAAGAAAACCAAGTATTCATCACCATGAAATTGCTGCCACTTATATTCATGTTTTAACTGATCAAACTACTGATAATTTGTGGTATGTTGTTTCTTTTAGTTAATTTTTGTTTACTAGTACCATTTATTCGATACTAATTCTACTCATTTATGTATACAGGTGGCTGCCCATTTCACCCTTTGATCAGGTTTTATAAAATTCACATCTTATTAACAAGTCAAGGTACTTTTTTTTTGTTTTTTATTTGATCATGTATTTATTTTCTTTCACTTATGCAAGTGTATGTACCCCATTTTAGCTTTATCAACTTAGATTTAGCTTGCAAAAGGATCTTGCAGGTTTTTCACTCCAAGACATACAAGTAGTATTTATGAATATATCTCCTAGAAAGGGAGTTTCCTTCAAAGAAAGAAATGCAGACACAGACTTGAATGGACTCTGCTTTCACACAAAACAATTACTTGAGCTGGCATGGAGATGTGTTGCTCCCTATATGGATTTCCATAGATCGTTGAGGATAAATCATGTTTCTTTTACCAATTGAAGTGCATTTGCCGAGGCTGTGGTTCAAGGAGATAATCTGAATGCCTACACAGATCCTAGGTACCATCCACGTAAGTTTTTTTTAGTATATATATAATTGAAATTCCTATCATTATAATTTATTCACAATGCATCGACTCTACGATGAGGTGCTATGAGCTTTTGGGTACTGAGTTTTTCATTTTCTTTTCAGGTTCTCCAAATGTTTAGGAGAAATTAAACTACATGAAGCAGCAACAATGGCCAACGATGTCCTCCATAATGATCACATGGCCCACAATAGACATGGGTGTCTTTGACACCGTCATGATTTCTAATATAATAAGATTCGTGGTTCCATCTTTTAAGTTGTTTATCTCTACATTTGCTTCTGATAGTTTAGACTTAAGATTTTTGCATTGAGTGTTCAAGTTAATACTGAAAATGAAATTTTAAGTTGCAATTAGCAGATTGGAAGTCAAGTATTTTCATCTGTGTCTCAGACTTTTATGTGATTTTTGCAGGCTAGACACAAAATCATATCCTGGTACCTGTGAATCTGGGAATATGGGATTATGATTTTCTGCTTGCTTTGAAATACGAATAATTAGTATATTGCATACTTACAAATAAATCAACTAATCAAACTTTCTATATACCAGTAAATTTAGGATTGTAATATTTTGGTTGCTGGAAATACGAGATGCTTTGAAGTGACCCTCTTTTTAGTGTTTATTGATCAATTTAATCTATACTAGCTAAATGCCCTAGATTTGCTACGGATAAAAGATAAAAACATATTATTCTATTCTTCAAAAATAAATAGAGAAGTATTTTTCATGAAATATGTGACAATATTTTTATATAGGAATTATCCATCTTAATTTGATTTTATATGTGGATATCTATCTATATTTGATTGATTTTTAATACTGTGAAGTTAAGGGGGGTAAATTACAAAAATGCAATGAGAGTTGGTAAGGCTTTTATAGTAGTAAAGATATGAAGTGGAAAATATCACTATGTATCCATTTGCAGTTTAGCCAGGTCATTTGCAGGTATTTTGATCAGTCAGGCTCACTGTGCTTGACGATGATGGTTTGATGGAGTTACAAATAATGTATTTTTGAGTCTTCTTGATGATGGTGGAGTTGCTTAAATGTTTAGCTCATGTATGTGGGCATGTTTCCCCCAGTATGTTCTATCTCAATCCATTGAGTGCTTTCAAAAAAATTTTACATTGCAGTTCATTGATTTTTTTTTTCAGCAAAAATAGAAGCGAACAAACATAAAAAACAAATAAATCCTAATAGTACAGAACAAAAGAGTCATATAGCGAAATTATAAATCTGTAAATCATATTATTTATGGGGAGAAATTGTTGTGCCAGCTTGAGGAATGTGGGGTGCAATCCAATGGTCTTAATATATTGTAATCCTTAACCTATTCGCAATCCTTAACCTATTTGCAATCCTTTTTTTTTTATTTTTTACTGTATTTAAGTAGTATAGATAACATTCATTTCTCTTGGATGTAAGATCTTGACAACATGTGGAAAGATGACATCAATATTATGACATGTTGGCATGTTGCGCATCAACCATTTTTTACATTTTAACCACTGCCCATTCAGCTGGTGGTAGGAGGGAAGATCAGAGCAAGCACTGGACAGAAGGCACATCATATTTATTCAATTTCCACCTGTGTGTTCTAATTCCAAGCTCTTCATATGTAAATTTTATATCTTGTCTTAAATAGTGCAAGTAATGCAGATAAACAACTCAGGAATTTTCTTGGATTGCACCAACTTTAGTTGAGTTTCTATTTTCTAAAGTCAGATTGTACCAACTTTAGTTGAGTTTTTATTATAATTTTGTTTTAGCATTAAGCATTACTTCTGTTTTGATGTTGTCGCTGTCAATTATAGGCAATGGTATTGATGGTCCGAGCATTGTACGCATGATGTCATCGCTTACTTGAAGATACCACCGCTATTAGCCACATTTAAGTTGATTGCTTATGAGGTCATCGATTATTTGAAGATACCGCGGCTATTAGCCACATTTAAGTTGATTACTTCCAATAATCTCTAAAGCTGTAAGGAATGGTTTCTTGATAGGATTGCCTCCATATGACATTCTTTTTGCTGCAAAAGTAAATCTGAACATGATTCATACTCGATAAATTGTGTCATGGAAAACTTGAGACGTTGAATAGCACTAATTTTTTTCCCATTTTTAATAGTTCTAGTAAAAAATGATAATTGGTCATGGAGAATTCGAGGGGGCTGAAAAGTCGCCTTAGGTGATCTGTGACCAAGATGGCCATGTGAATTTATAAGATAGATTAACCGGGCCAGCTTGGGCCAATAGAGAAGATGGAGGTAGACAGAGCCAGTACGTAGCCCACCAACATACTCCATACAGGAGGCCACCAATCGTATATGACCACTATCGATCGAATGGTGTGGTGTCACGCAACCCTAAGAGCCACCGGCAAACAACAATGCAGCGGCCGTTCCTTCGCCTGTCTTGCCATCTCCTCTCCCATCTCCGGTGCAATATCCGTCGCCACGGCACGATCGGGGACCATGCGGATCTCCACCTCCGCCACCTGATTGGCTCACGGGGCTACGCTGAGATCGCAGCAACTCACGCCGACTGGGGGCCGTGTCCGCAGTCGCGCACGAAGCATCATCAGTACGTGATTCTGGGTGATGGGGACGTGTACGACATTCACAAGCTGGACATCGACGGCAGCGGCGACGACCTTGTGAACATGGCTTCACTAAAGACCTTCCCGTGGGTGCCTGAGCCGCCGGCCCTCCAGCTGCAGCACCCGACAATAGATGGGTGGCCGCGGTTCACCGCCGTTGGCAACAAAATCGTCTCCATTGGGCTGTCCTACCAGCATGACAACGAGCACTGTAGATGGCCATATGGCACGCGGCCCGCGACCCGGCTGGTTTGGCATGGCCCAAGCACGGCACGGCCCAGTCCAGTTCGTGCTCGTGCCGGCCCGGCCCAGTCCAGTTCGTGCTCGTGCCGGCCCGGCCCGACAGCCGTGCCGTGCTTAGGCCGCCACCCCGGCACGTTGGGCCAGCACGGCATGGCCCGAACCTCGATGGCCCGATGGGCTGGCACGGCCTGGCATGGTCCAACGGTAGGCACAGCCCGAGAAAGGCACGGCCAAGCCCATCAAGGCGAGAAGTGGAGCCGCGGCGGAGGCGGTATATAAGTCCTAGTCCCCTGGCCTCTCCCGTCTCCGTTTGCCACTCGCTCACTCATTCTTTTCAGAAAACCCTAACCCTAGTCGCCGCTCCGTCCTTCCCCTCGACCCCTCCCAGGCTCCCACCTCCAGATCCAGAGTACAGTCCTCCACCGCTACAGGCATCGTCGGCCTCCAATCCTCCATCGCCGTCTCCGTCTCTCCAACGGTCGGCGGCCTCCCGGCTCCCGCTTTGGGCATGAGCCATGAGGGTCGTCTCCTCTTCTCTCTCTAGTTTTTTTTCATCTTCGCCTCTCCGGTCGCCTGATCTATGTGCTATTTGTTCGGATTCAAGAGTTTTTCGCTTGATCTGTTTGGATCCGTGAGGTTTTTGCCATAATTGTTGTTGCTCCGTGAGTTCTTCGTCAGAGATCCCCCCAAACCCTTGCTCTATCATCGATCTCTATCATCTAGGCCAACTCCGGTGCTCTGGATGAGCAGGTGATTTTTTTTCTCATTTTTTTCTTTCGAACTCGTGAGCTCCCCATCTGATCCCTATTGTTTTGCATGTTTGCAAGTCGCCGAGCGGTAGCTGCCGTTGAGGAACCAGAGTGGCCATGGATGATCCAATGTCCACCAACTATGAGTTGAGGTTGATGGGGATGCGGGGTGATGACGAAGAAGACTTGGAGGAGGAACGTGTGGAGGTGTTCAGCAACACCGAGTCGCCCTCGGGTCGATGCAACTCCGCCGGAGGCTGAACCGGACGATAACGTGACCGGTGATGGTGGCCTCAGTGGCGATGGTGATGGCATCGGCCCGTCCGACTCAAGTGCTACTCCGAGCAACAAGCGTCCACGATCAGGGGTATGGGATGATTTTGAAGAACTTTTTGAAAAACGAAATGGCATTAACCTAAGGGTTTCTGCTAAATGCAATTATTGTCATAAAACACTCTCTGCACGTTCATCTGGTGGTACTAGCCATTTGATTCGACATTTAAAATCTTGCAAACCTAGAAATGCTGGTTCTCTATCTCAGTCTATGTTTAAGTTTAATCCTGATGGTTCTGTTAGTCAATGGGAGTATAAGCCAGATGTTGCTAGAACTAAGTTGATTAGGTTGATTGCTAGAGAGGATCTTCCTTCTTCTTTTGGTGAATCTGATGCTTCTGAGGAGTACATTCAGAAGGCTCATAACCCTAGATATCATCGTCTATCTAGGTAATCTATCACTAGAGGTACCTTTAAGTACCTTGACATTCTTAAGGCTATTCTAGTTGAGTCATTAAAATCTGTTAGTTCTGTTGCTTTAACTTCTGATATCTGGTCTGGTAATGCTAAGGAGGAATACTTAAGTGTTGTTTCTTATTTTGTGAATTCTAATTGGCAGTTAGAGAAAAGGATTTTGGGTCTTGTGCTTATTGATGTGTCACACACTGCTGAAAACATAGCTGAACGAGTTATTTCTGTTGTTGAAGAGTATGGTTTGACAAATAATTTTTTTTATTACTCTTGACAATGCTTCTGCTAATACTAAAGCAATGGATACTCTTAAAGTTTCTATGTCTGGTTATGTTGGTGATTTGTATTTGCATCAGCGTTGTGCATGTCATATCATCAATCTAGTTGTTAAGGCTGGTCTTGAAAAATTTAAACACTTGCTGGTTGATTTTAGAACTGCTATTTCTTTTCTGAATGCATCTAATCAACGCATTGCTTTATACAAAAGCTTTTGCATTGCTAAGGGTGTTCGACCACATAAATTTGGTTTAGATATGGATGTTAGATGGAATGCAACTCATCTCATGCCACACAAGGAGATTTTTTCTGTTTTCATTGCAACTCACCATCCTCCTGCTAATGGCCATGCACTGCTAACTGATTTGCACTGGAAAATTGCTGAAACTTTTCTGTTATTCCTTGAACAATTTTATGATTCTACAGTTATTTTGTCTGGTGTTTATTATCCAACATCTCCATTAATTATGCATCATATTCTTGAGATTGCTGGACATCTACATACTTATGAGAATGATATGAACCTGATTAATATTGTTGCTCGTATGAAAACTAAGTTCCTATCATACTGGGCTGAGATTCCATTTATGTACTCATTTGCTTTTATCTTGGATCCTAGGGCCAAAATTAGAAGTTTTAGCAATGCTCTTCAAATTATGCTCAAATGATGCCATCTAATCTTAATTCTTATTTGACTAAGGTTATGGCTGCATAGTTTGACATATTTGCTAAGTTTGAGTCAAAATTTGGCGATGTGAGATTACAAAGAGCAGCCCCAAGCAGTTCTAGTAGTAAGAAAAAGACTGCTTGGGGGAAAATTTTTGGAACTTCTGCAGGTGATGGTGCCAATTCATGTGCTGGACTTGGTGCCATTCTAGCAGCTGGACTTGGTGCTAGTCCAGGTGCTCGACTTGGTGCCAATCCAGGTGCTGGACTTGGTGCCATTAACAGGAGAACTTCTGCTACTGCATTGATACAAGCTGTTTCTTCTACTGCAAACATGAATGCATCATAGTTGACTGCTTATCTTGACAGTGACACTGTCAACCATTTCGATGATGACTTCAATATCCTTAACTGGTGGCATGAGCACAAACACACATATCCTGTTCTTTCCATATTAGCTAAAGATGTTTTGACTGTTCATGTTTCTACCATATCTTCGTAGCCTGCTTTTAGTTTGACTGGCAGGATCATTGACGATCAACGACGGTTCTAGGACCTCCCCTGGTGCAAGCTTTGGTGTTGATCAAGGACTGGGAGCAGGCAGAAACCAAGAAGCAACATTCCATCGAGAATTCTAAGATGATTAAGTCTTTTGATAGCTAGTATGATGATGTAACTGTATCTAGGGCTGGGGATGGATCATCTAGGGCTAGTGTTGGTGCTGGGTGATGTTAGACTTTGAGGGATCTGGGCTGGGGCTGGGGCTGTTGCTGGGTTAGTGGGTTATGTTGGACAGACTTTGCTCATGAACTTTATTATGAACTCTTTTCTGCTGTGGGTTGCACTCTTTTTTCCTTTCTAGTGTTTTCTCACGAGGTGTGAGTTTTTACCTAGAAAGGTTTTTAATGAGGCAACTATTGCACTACACAACAACCTAATTCAGTACTTCAGTTTATTATCTTGTCTTTGTCTGTGATTTTCTGACTTGTGTTGTTATGCATGTGCTCAATACCTTATAATTTCTGATCTGGAATGCGAATGAATGAATGTGCTGATCTAAGTTGTCTAAAACTGTGATTTTGAGACTTAAATTGTACATTGTCAACTTACATGTCAAAAAATGAGATGAACAAGTGGTTTTCTGCTTAAACGTGCCTGGGCCGGCCTGTACCCAGTGGGCTGATCGTGCCGTCATGTTGGCCTGGCATGGCCCAAGCACTTGTGGGCCATGCCTGGGCTTGCTACTCAGCCTGTGGGCTGGCACGACAAAGCACGAAAGGCTGATCGTGCCGTGCCGGCCCGATTGAGTTAGGCACGAGCACGATCGTGTTCGGGCCGGGCCGTGCCGTGCCGCCCATATGGCCATCTATAACGAGCACTACCCAGAAGGCAACAGATTCACCCTTGTCTACGACACCAAGACGACGGCGCTAACCATCGTGCGCCACGTCCCGAAAGCCCTGGTTGACAGCTTTGAAGTTTTCAATTGCACGGGCACCAGAATACCCATAGGCGAAAGGTTGTACGTGCTTGACCGGAGCACGCGCGAAAGGTTAAGAAACCACGATGGACTGGGGGGCATGCACTGCCTTAGACTGACCGATGATGACGTCGATTTCGAGGGGAAAGATGGGAGGTCAATCACTTGGGCTTGGCGGAAGCTGGACTCCTCCACGCCGTTGTCGTGGAGCGACCACCCGATCGGTCTCCCATTCGACCCCTTCTACGCGAGGTCACACGCCGTCCACCCGAACAGACGCACAATCTTCGCATCCGTGACCTTCATAGGAAATGCCACCTTCTCCTATAGCACAGAGAGCCGCAAATGGACGTGCTGCAGGGACTGGGTGTTGCCATTTGCAGGACATGCCATCTATGATGCCGAGCTGGACTCGTGGGTTAGGCTCCACAGTTTTGATAACAAGTGCCTCTGCGCTTGTCGAGTCGTTTCCGACAAAGGGCCGGGGAAGCAAGCCCCGGAGGAGAAGGTCGGCAAGGAGAAGGTGTTCGTCCAGGTCCCAGGCTGGAAGCACGTTGACGCCGATCTGGTCTACATGGGTGGCAGCAGTGAGTACTGCCTCGTTGAGTGGCTGCGGCCTGAGGGCGACGACGATGGAGACAAGTTTGTGCTCTGACTGACAAAGTTGCGCGTGGTGTACAACAACAACGGTGAGCTCACTGCCACCGCTCGTCGGCCCGCTGGATGCTACAAGTTCTCAAAGTCTTCTAAGTACTCTCTTCAGGCAGCGTTTTGGATGTAGCCACTCTTGACATAATCTTGTGCTTCGCAGATGTTTTGTTTATTTCTGTTGGCTGCATGTTTGCTTTGGATTCCTGGATGCACTTGATAGGATCGGCTAGTGTTAATTAAAACCAGTCAATTAGCTGAATAAGTTTTTTCAGTTATTGTATTCGTTTTGTGATCCTGGTCAGTCCTTGATCTGGGAGTTTAGTGCATGTAACAACCTCTTGTATGGAGAGGAATAAAAGGAAGAAAACCCACGAAAAAGCTGCAAGAGAAGGACAGCACAAACTCTGTGTTCTCTGTTCTAGTTCTGCTCTGAGTTTTGTCCCAAAAAGTTCAGTTACTGTTCATAATCTCAAAATATTCAGAGTTCTTCGGTAGTCTCCACAAAATTTAGATCGAGAGAGAGAGAGAGATACACTTGTGAGGAGTAGTTTACTGACAGCTACATGTTTTTATCTATTCGATAAATCATGCCATTGAGTTCAAAATTCCATAATGAAATTTCTGGTCTATCAGTTATTCCCAATAGCAAGTCAAAATTTCTGAACCATTGGGCTATATATGGTCTCAATGTTTTCCCAAGCTACTAGGATCTTCTCCCATGAAAAAGATACTAAATTCGTTGAAATTTATGTTTAAAAATTAAAGGTAATTTCAATATTTCTTTTTAAGCCGATGAACAACATGTATAATCGTAGATACATCGTGTCGTATAACTAACTGCCTTGATATATTAAAATCAACAGAAAACTAATTAGAATATCAGACCTCACTGAAAAAGTCCTAATTATTAGCATCTCAATTAGAATATTGAACTTAACCAAGAAAGTTTTAATCAAGGTGAGTCGATCTAAATATATCATGGTTGATCTATAATCTAACGACGTATATAATATGCAACGTACGGATCAACAACCGAGTATAACGGACCTAACCAAGAATGTACCTATTGCCGTAGTTCGAACCAAATCGATGCAGCATGACCCAAAAGTACAGTCTCGTTGAAAATCTAGCAGAAAGCTAGGGTGACGATGCACCGAAAAAGGTTGTATTGATTGTGTGTTTACAGGTACCCGGGTTACAATATTTATACCCATGGATAAACCGACTCCTATTAGGACATGACTCGATCGACTTAACATATGCGATCGTTTATAATAAGAAAACTAGGACTCCTAATCTTACAAGAAAAGAAACTAATTTAAAATTTCCTACTCTAGATACAATCAGACTCAGTACACGAATTCAATATGGCCTAACGTGACCTATGCTGATGTTGACTTGGTCTTCCGTCAATGACCGTGCTCCCATCGGCTTGATCATCACATTCTAACCCGATGTGGTCGTAGACCCGATCATCTTTTCAATCGGCTTCTTGCAAACCGATCCAAATTGTGGTGTCAACAGGGTCCTGTCAATGAGGAGCCCGGCCAGTGGATGGGAGGGAGCCCCGGCCGGTGGAGGGAGGGCGCGCCGGGCGGCGCTCCCCCGCGGCGACGGCAGGGAGCGCCGGGGAGAGAGTAGCGATAAAGTGAGGGTAGCACATTGTGCGGGATGCGAGCGGCGACGCTGGGGGACTTGCGCATGCGGCAGTAGGGAGGAGAGCGGTGCGAAGAAAAGAGAAAAACGATTCGACCCCTTTACGATGGCAGTGGGTAATTTTCAGTCCAAAAGCCTCCGGAAGCTCATATTCATGGGCTTCTTGGTTTCCCGTGTATTCTAGCTATCCAATGCTTTTTTTGCTTCCGAGAAACCCATCCAAGAAGCCTTCCCTTTGTTTGGGCTTCCGTCTTCTTTGGTTGAGAAGCTCTCAGGAAGCTTAAACAGACATGGCCTTAGACTCTGAGAAACAGTTATTTGGTAACCAGCTTTTCAGAATCTAAAAAACTCTAAAACTCATCTTTTGGCCTATAAGTTCATTTTCCAAAATCTGTAACTACAGATTCTTAGAAGTTGTAGACCGTTTGGGGCTACTTCTGGTAGCTGCAACTTTTGGCAGAAGCTCCCCAAATAGACCCTAAACACTGCTAAAAAATTTGCCCTACAAAATTTTGGCAACAACATCAACTTACTAAATTTTGACATTACCAAATAATGGAATGGTTGAAAGTGTATAAAATCTAAACAACCCCTAAAAACTAGAAGTGGCCACTTCCCTTGAAGGTTTGTCCCACCGTCCATGTTCGTGGCACAACGCCGTCGAAGATGATGGCGCGGCCATTACTGGCGGCGACTCGGAACGAGAGCCCCTGTCCCCGAAGCCGTATGTCTCGGCCGTTCCAAATCATGCCCCAATTCCTCGACATGCCAATCCAGTCGTGGTTGCTTTCGCCGGATCCCCTGACAGCCATCGTGCTGATGTTGCCGGTGTTGAAAATGGGCACGGAGACCACCCTCGCTTAGAAATACCCTTTATCTGGAAGCAGACGCCGCCAGACTTGCCGCCGCAGCGCACGCGGCAGAATGCGGCGTCGGACACTACGCCAGAATCACTCGTTGCAGGCGGTTGGAAGGGGCCATCGCGGGCGGGCGGCGGCCGCACCCACGAGGATTCGCCTGCCTTGACCGGCGGGATTCTAGGCGGAGCAGCAGCCCACCCGGAATAAGCAAATAAAAAAATAAAAAAATTTAAAAAATCGTTGTCGCCGCCGCGGGGCCGCCCACCATCGGTATTGCCCCGCCGCTCGCCGTCCTCCACCACGAGCTAGCCTGCCGTCCTCCGTCGCCGCCCCCTCCAGATCTGGAGGGGGAGGTTCGCCGGCCGCTTGCCGTCCTCCGCCTCTCGCCGTCCTCCACCACTCGCCGTCCTCCGCGAGGGGGAGGTCCACCGTGCGTAGCCTGCCGCTCGCCCGTCGCCATCACCGTCCCGGGGTTGGCGGCGCCAGATCTACCTGCCGCCGACCCGAAGCTCGCCGGCACCACTCACCCGTCGTCGCTGCTGTAGCACCCGCTCGCCCACCGTCGACACCGCAGCTCGCCGACCCCCGGCCGCTCGGGAGGGGATCGAGTGAGGGGAGACTGGGAGAGATAGGGGAGGGAGGACGAGAGGGAAGAGAGAGTGGGGAGGGGAAAAGGGGTGCGGCGGTGGAGGATAAGGACGCGGACCAGTATCGCGGACGGGGTATCTCTTTTCCCACCTGCAAATTAATATTTTTACGGACGGGCCATTTAGTGGTCAGCCTGCAATATTGCAGGTGGACCAGTAAATGGCCCGCCCGCAATTACATTTGGAGATGCCCGGGATGACTAATTCTGGCGTAGTGGGGGATGATGCCGACGCAGGAGTCGGTGACAACTGACGAGGCTGATCGAGGTCTTCTTGGACAGGTTGAAGTGCTTCCGTCGTGGCTTGCACCAGGCAGAGGTCCGTCGCTGACTCGCCGGCGCCGCAGCGGCACACGTTAATCCCCTCGCATCCTACCTCGTAGCAGCCACAGGCGAACATGGCCACGCTCAGCGGCAGCGCCGTCTTCTTGAACCCATATCCCGGACACCTCTTCGTACCCCGCAAGCTCCCTCTGCAAAACGTGCACACGTACGCGTTAGTCGTCGTCGTCGATACATTAATTAATTAGCGAGAGAGAGATTGCAAGCTAGTTTACGCATGGTCTGGCCGTCACCGTAGAACGTGGCGTGGACGTTGTCCCAGTCGCCGCCGGCCGTGGCGGTCGGCGATGTTGACACCGCCAGAAGCAGCGCAACCATCACGGCGGCGATGGACATGATGTGTCGTGCAGATGAAACGAACAGCAGCGCTGGCGATCGAGCGATGAGCTATCTGCTAGTAGCTTCAATCGACCCTTATAAAAAAAATTTGTTGAAACATTTTTTAAGTAAACGATGAAACATATTATTTGTATGTATTGAAACAAAATCGCAGGTGTCCGATGTTTGCTTTTCATCAGACACTTGGACAATAGCATTACTGGAGTTTTTACCGTGCAATTGTGTAGTTGCAATTGTGTACTGACCTAACGACATAAAAGACCAAGAGCTTAGCTGCACTTTTGTTCTGAGCCAAGCCATATCCATCCGTCTAGCTGGATAAGTCTTATCTCGCTTATAACCATCCCGCTGATCCGAGAGCAATATCTATCTTGGGCCTGCTTGGGACATTCAGAAAGGCAAGAGCCCACAAATCATAATACGGCGGCCACTATCGAAGTGTGTCACGGCGCACGCACGCAACCCTAGCTACGCACCGCCGGCATACAACAATGCTGCGGCCGTCGTACCTTGGCCTGCCTTGCCATCTCCTCTCCCATCTCCGGCGCAATTTCGTCCGTCGCCACAACGCAATCGACGACCACTCTGTTCTCCACCACCTCCGCCGACTAATTGGCTCACGAGGCTACGCCTCCTCCGATGCCACCAACAACGCAGCCGCCGGCGCCGCCACTGAGATCGCGGCACCTCGACACGTCGATTGGGGGCCGTGTCCGCCGGCACACACGAAGAAACATCTGTACGTTATTCTGGCAGACCGGGACAACGTGTAAAACCTTCACAAGCTGGACGTTGACGGCGACGGCAGCGGCGAAGACATGGCTTCACTAAAGACCCTCCCATGGCTGCCTGAGCCGCCAGCCCTCCGACTATCGCACCAAACAATAGAAGGTTGGTCGCCGTTCACCGCCGTCGGCAACAGAATCGTCTCCATTGGCGTGTCCTACGTGCATGAAAACGGGGACTACCCAGAAGGCAACGGATTCACCCTTGTCTACGACACCAAGACGACGGCGCTGACCATCGTGCGCCACCTCCCTTAAGGCCTGGTTGATTGCCTTTCCAATTGCCTGGCCATTTACACCATACCCGTAGGCGAAAGGCTGTACGTGCTCGAGGTGTACACGTGCGACAGGTTCAGAAACCACGACGACAAAGGACATGGGGGCATGCACTGCCTTAGACTGACCGATGATGACGGCGATCTGGAGGAGAAAGAAGGGAAGCCGCCGACATGGACTTGGCGGCAGCTGGACGACTCGACGCCGATGTTGTGGAGCGACGACCCGTTCCACCTCCCGTTCGATGCCTTCAACACCAGCTCGCACGCCGTCCACCCCATGGGACACACCATCTTCGTGTCAGTGACACGCGACGGCACCTACTCCTACAGCACGAAAAGCCGCAAATGGACGCGACATGGGGACTGGGAGCTGCCGTTCAGACGGCATGGGATCTATAACGCCGAGCTGGACTCATGGGTCGGGCTTTCCTTCGACGGCAGACGCCTCTGCGCCTGCAAAGTCGTTTCCGCCACGAACCGGCACGCCACCGGAGCTGACGGTTGGTAAGGAGAAGGTGTTCGTCCAGGTCCCGGGCTGGAAGCACGTTAAAGCCGAGCTGGTGTACATGGGTGGCAGTAGTGAGTACTGCCTCGTTGAGTGGCTGCGGCCTGAGGGAGACGACCATGGAGACAAGTTTGTGCTCCGACTGACAAAGTTGCGCGTGGTGTATGACGACCACGGCGAGATCAGAGCTACTGGTCATCGGACAGCTGGATGCCACAAGGTCTCAAAGTCTGCTAAGTACTCTCTTCAGGCAGCGTTTTGGATGTAGCTGCCTGCATTTTGTCTTCTTTTTCATGATATCATGCTATTACATGAGGAAACACGTAAAATAATTATTCCCACCATTTAATGATGTGACAAATCCTAGAACAAAGAGTACTATGATGTGTCATATTTACATGGAAGTAACTTTATTTTGGATGGAGGTAGTAGTAATCATTTTTCAATAGTGTAAAGCCAAACATTCCTAAATTGACAGGTAATAAATAATAATAAAGACCAATCACATAAAAATAATGCTACTATATTCATCACTAAATTTAATAAGCTTTCTTAATATACAACTCTTTTAATTTAAAATTACTCATTTTTACTGACAATCTTGTCAAAGTGATATTTCGAAGTCCATATCGAGAATGTTTATATAGTTGGGTGGAGGGACTAATCAATGACACTCCAAAGAAATAACATATTGACATAGGTGTTGGTTTTTAGCTTTATTTTGGGAGGGCAAAAAAATGATGATCGCATATGAAGTCATGGCTATGGCTAGAAAGGGTGCCATCTTTCTCAGCATCAACGGTTGAGCCAGGGCAAGCAGTGGCGGCAACTGAAGGTGACGACGGTGGAGGGAGCCGCAGCCATGACCTTCCTAGGCGCTGGAAGGATAACGATGCAGATTGGTGGTACTGGATCTATCCGCCAACTGGTCGGGGCCCACCAAATCTGACCGTCCTACTCTTCCCTGCCAGTTGGCGCCGGGGAAAATGTAGCGGCAGCGACAATGGCGACTCGCCGATGAATTTGGATCGACGACCACCATGGTCAGACTTGCCAAATCTAGGCCAACTACCCATTTTATGTTCTTCAATTTGTTGTGTGATTGACACTACCAGAGAAACAACGATCTTTGCTCGGTTAACAAAAATCCACAATAGCCCCGTTTAGGTGAAAAAACGAGACTAAAGATAATCTTTCGTCCCGGTTTATAATTTCAACAATCAAAGACAATCTTAGTCCTAGTTGATGACATCAACCAGGACTAAATATTATTTTTAGTACCGGTTCGTTTTCTGTTAGGTCATGTTAGGCCCCAAGACTAAAGACCAACCCTGACTAAAGATATATTTAGTTCTTGTTGGTGTTACAAACCTTGACTAAAGATGTCTCTACGGGTAGTTTAAAAAGAAAATATCTCTATTCAAGTCACATGTGTCTAGTAGGTGGGACGGTAATGCCTAATGCGAGTGAGGTTGAGGTGAGAGATCTTGAGCTCGAATCCCATATTCTACACATATATTTTTGACTGGGTGTACATCTTTAGTCCTGGTTATTCCATTAGTCCTGGATTCGGACTAGAGAGGGTTATGAACCGGGACTAAAGATCCCTTCGCCAGTAGTGTGAATAGCTTATCTGGGATGTGGAGATTAGTTGTGAGTTGATTTTTGTTCTTCTTGTGGATGTGGATGAGGGATTTGATATGTAGATGTTTTGGGACTTGCGTATTTGTGGATGGCAAGAGGTGTGGTTTGAAGCTTCCGCTCATTGAGCCCAGCTGGCCTCTTCTTTTTTAATCGAGGAAATAACATAGTTGCCGGCACTGTGCTGTGCCGGTGCCGCTAATGTGATATGGATTCCTAAATCATCACCTATGAGAGTTTTGGAACCGGCACTGTAGTAGTGATTGCTAGAGTCAATGATTTTAGGCATCTTCATACATGTCATGTGTAAAAAAATTAAATTATTTAGTACGTCACTAGGCCAAAAAGCCTCATTCCGAGCGTTAGGATAATTTTTTGCAGGCGGGCCTAACTCCCCCGCCTGCAAAAATAATTTTTACGGGCGGCTCACCACTGCAAAAACCGTTTCGTTATTACGGGCGGGGGATAAGGTGCACCGCCTGTAAAAATTCAACTTTTGCAAGCGGTGGACCTCATCCACCGTTTGGAAAGTGACCAAATTTTAAAAGAAAACGAGGGAAGGAAATAAGGAAAGTAAAGAGGGGATAGGGCGGACAGTCACGGTCTTATCTCAACTCTCTCTCTCAAAGCTTATCCTCACACTTCTCTCTCAGACTTCATCTCTCCAGTGAGCGAGGCCAGCGGTGGGAGGCCGACGACACGCAAGTCCGTCAGCGAGCGAGGCCGGCGGTGGGCGGGCGACCACGACGCGGCTGGCGGTGGGCGTACGACGACGTCGTGCGAGCACGGCGACGGCGCGGCGACAGCCGGGGTCACCGGATCTGGAGGCGGCAGCCGCGTGACCCCTAGATCTGGCAGCGAACAACAACGGTGCGGCCGGCGGCGGGCGGACAACGACAACGCGCGAATGCGGTGACGGCGTGGCAATGGCCGGGGTCGCTGAATCTGGAGGCGACAGCCGCGCGACTCCCAGATCTGGCGGCGACCCCAGCGATGACGGCGCCGGTGTGCGAGGATGACAGCGAGGACTCCGACTGCGATGACGGCGAGGCGACAATGGCGGAGACAGGACGGCAACGACGGCGACGACGGGATGGCGTGGCGATGGGACGGTGTCGGCGACGGCGTGATGGGCAGCAACGACAGCGCGGCGGCCGGCGAGCGGCAGCGGCCGAATTTTTCATTTTTTTTTCTTGCTTCCCTGTAAAGATAGACTATTGCGGGCGGGGCCTGGGCCGCCTAGGAAAAAACTGATGATCTTTCCAGGCGATGACCACCGGGCGATTGCCTCCCCCGCCTGCAAAATGGCATTTTGCCCACCCGGAATGAGCCATCCTGGCGTAGTGCGTGGAGATGTCAAATATATAATGAATTTAAATAAAATAAAGAAGCAACATTAAAAAAATGAAATAAAAGAAGCATAGACAAAATCAATAGC
Source organism: Leersia perrieri (assembly GCA_000325765.3). Taxonomy (NCBI): domain Eukaryota; kingdom Viridiplantae; phylum Streptophyta; class Magnoliopsida; order Poales; family Poaceae; genus Leersia; species Leersia perrieri. The sequence goes on from CM002485.1 coordinate 5,918,653, forward strand.
AGCCAATCCGGGTTTAGTGTCATTTTTGAAGGCATGTATGCTGCCGCGCGTCGACTTCTAGTATAAACATAGGCTGTCCATTTCTAGAATGGAAGGAATAGGATTCGAGTGTAAGACATTTTAATCCAATGTTTTTTTTATTTATTGTTTAATATAGGAGTACTGGATCTACAAGATCCCATAATAAAACGTGGATAATATAAGCACATGTCTTACAATATTTAATAATATTATTACTCTGTACCTTTAGGGGGAAATGCATGCATGTAGCTTGGGATGCAACAGTCCGACAAAGCTCTAGTAGTCCCCTCCTAAAAAGTACATCCCTTGAAAAATGAAAACATGGTGGCAACCACCAAATTGGTCACTCCAGCATGTTGTCACCACTTAATTGGCACTCGTAGCCACATATGGCGTACTACATGTAGTAGTTTTGCAGAATTGCAGTTGCATACTTGCAGCTTATTGCAGTGTGCACGTCGCATTGCATACGCACGAATATTCTTCGCAAGTTCGTTGGATAAGTCTGTCATCATCGTCCATCGGTAACATTGATCTCCGAGAGGAAAAGAAGCTCCTCCAGGTAATCGGCGCCGAGGTCCTCCAGCTCCACGACGAACCTCTTGTCGACTGCCGTCGCGTTCCGCTGATCCGTGGTCGGCGGCGCGGCCGCGGCCTTGTTGCGCCGCTTTCGCTTGGAGTGACGCCGCTTCAGAGCCAGCACGGGCGAATCGCCGCCGCCGCCGAGCGCCAGCGCGCGGAGTGACTCCCTGACGCGGTCGACGGGGAAGTTGAGCGCGGCGGCCGTGCCACGAGCGGAGAGCGCGGCCTGGTCGTAGGCCATCGCGGCGGCCTCGGCGCTGTCGAACGTACCGATCCACACCCGCGCGCCGTTCCGCGTCGAGTCACGGATCTCCGCCGCAAACCTGCCCCACGGCCGCCTCCTCACCCCGATGAACGCCGCCGTCGGCGTCCTTGTCTCCGCCTTCCTCGCTGCCACGGCAGCCGAAGGCATCTCGCTATCGCAGCTCATGTCGAACCGAAGCACCTCAGACGAAGATGATGACGACGACGACGATAGAGCTGGCATATGCGCCGTGTTGTTGTAGCCTATGCACATGCCGTGGCTGAGATGCTGCGGCGCCATTGAAATGGTGGCGTGGATTGACTTTTTAGCTGCTTTTGATTGATTCCAGGAAGGCAAGCGAATCGGATGCCAAGGTTTATATAGAGCTGACGAGGTACATTTTGGAGGGATTAGTATAGTGACATAGGGCGGCTGGGTTGTGGAGCCCACAAAAAAGGGCCTGTCGCTATTGACTGGAAAGGCATCGGGTCGTGTAGGGCACAACTGGCATGGCTGACGTAGGGCGGCTGGATAGGACAAGAGTGTATGACGTAAGTGATCACACTTAATTTACTGGGACATCCACAAGCATGTGCGTATTTCCAGTATCGATAGACGATAGAGATATTTTTTGAAACTTCGAGGAACCGATCAGTTCTCCTACTTAAATATGAAATATATAAGATCCATCTAAGAACAGGTTCTTTAATTTCTTACTTCAGTAGTAGTAACTTATATATACATCGAAAATGATTTCAATTGAAAATTAGTCTGAATGTTTATTTATAAAATAATCTTCGTACAAGTATGAATTGTAATATTACACGTACAACAATATATCTTTCACCTTTTTATTTGTTGGCCATTGGATATATGTAAATATAAGTAATGATCTATTTGTTCTTCCAAAAAAAATGAAGGTCTATTTGTAAGACATTTTTTTATCAAAGCTGCCCATCATAAAATTATGCATAACCTGAATATGCTTTTCTTCATGTCTCTAGGAAGCTTCTAGACAAATTTCCTTTTTTTTCTAATAGAATTAGTATCTCCATCCAACGTCTTAGCTTTTTTCTAGCTGTTTTGTCTCCATTTGAATCCAACGGATGTTGTTTTGTTGATTATGTGGCTCATTCTCGTGATATGCAAGATTTATCTCAGTGAGTACTAAATACTTACATACAACTAAGTCTTTATTAAAAAAAAAGATTTGTTATGGGATCCATGTAGTTGACGCAGTTAATTCCGACCATAATCATAGTTTAAAATATGTGTCTGTGACATATAAAAGCTATATGCAGAGTAGCCAATGCTTCACATTAGTGCCACATTAGTGTACATACATATTATTAAAAAAATTGATGGTCAAAATTTGTACCTTGTTGACTTTACAAATTCCAAAATAGCATTCTTTGTAAAACCACATTTTTACAAGCTTTGCATTGACTAGTTGATACTGTGAAAGTTTTTTATAATTATGGTTTTTTAGATAATGGATAATCCCACTTTGGCTTCAAGGAAGCTACAACCACTTATTACAGAATTTATAACCAAACAGTCGCAAATGACTTGGCTCTCACATACATCCACATAAGCACATGTCATAAAAGAAAAAACAAATCGCACTAACAGGAGAAAAGCTTTATCCAAGCAATCATATTGCAAAATCTTCAACTAATTTTTGCAAAAAAAAAGTGTATAGCCATTGTCTCCATCTTTTGGCATGCAACGAAAATGTATTCCTTGTCAACTTCATGCCTTTTCTAGCCGTGCCCAGAACCAGAGCCAATACATTGCTTTCAAAAGATGATGTAAATATGATTTAGAAGGAGTTTTGTCAAAAACCATATCATTTTCTTGGTGCTAATATCGTGTTGGCCGTAATGGAACTCAATATTGGTTCTTGTCGAGTAGGTTTACGTCAAGTGTTTGTGATTGTGGTTGTTCCTCTTCAGCATATACTCGTATTCGCTGAGAGTTAAGTCGTAGTTATATGGGAACCATAGCCTCAGACCCGTATATACGGAAGAACAGGGTCTCTCTAGTAGTCGATGTTGGTGGTGTTCGGATGGCCCATAATACTGAAGGTAATTCATCAACCCAGGTCTTGCCGGCGGCCTTCAGCCTATCAGAGACTCTAGTCTTAATTTCTTAGAGTACCATGACGTTAGCCCGTTCGACTTGACCATTACTCTTAGGATGAGATACAGAGGCTAAATATATTTTGATTCCTAGGTTTTCACAATATTCGTGGAAATCGGTGCTTCAGAATTGGGAACAGTTATTAGTAATGATACGGTGTGGCAATCCAAACTTCCTGAAGAGTTTGCACATAAATCTGATTGCGGCATCAATCTTGATAGTCCACACCAGCTCTCCTTCTATCCATTTAGTAAATTTGTCGATTGCAACAAATAAAAAATTGGCTAATCCTTAGCTAGTCGTAAATGGACCAAGGATGTCCAGCCCCCAGCACAAGAGCAGCCATGTCAAAGGAAATTGTCTGCAATCCTTGAACTAGTAGTCGACTCATCTTGATGTGGAATTGACACGCCTCGCACGTTTGTCCGAGGCCCATGGCATTGTGCAGAGCCATTGTCCGAGGCCCATGGAATTGACACGCCTCGCACGTTTTTCCAACTATCGATCGACTAGCTACATGATTGCCGCAAATTCCTTCGTAATTGTCTCCCAGTAACTGGATACCCTCCTCGATTAATATGCATCTCATCAAGACACCATTTGTCTCATGTTGATATAATTTGTTATACTGAATACGAGTTGGCTTGTCGGGATATTTTGGCGGCTAAGGTATCATCATCGGGAATTGTTTTGTGGATCAGGTATTTAAGCACTAGCTTCCTGTAGGTGACCTCCCTCTGGTTTCCTCGGTGTTATTCTTTATACCTAGGGAATTCACTGATACCAATACTAGCAAGATTACGCAACAAACATAGAGGAGAAGAAATTTTTATACCGGTTCGGGCTCCCGTCAAGGTAATAGCCTTTACTCTAGTGACCGTGAGGCCTATTTTTCCTAATCAACAGATTAGGTGATGTCAGCGAGATTGTCGACGAGACAGTTACGAGGTCTTTGATGTGCTCCTGGCAGATTGAAAGTCTTAGGACATGTATTCAATGTGTATTGAACATCCCCCTAAGCCCTCCAGGGTCCTCTATATTTATACCCCTTTGAGGGTAGTCGTGGCCAACTCCAAAAAAAAGTGTTTGTTAAAACATAGGTATTGTATCTCGTTAGAGTTTCAAAGGTAAACATATCAAATCAATCTTATAAAAGCTTAAGTAGGATAAAACATAGAGAAAAAAGTATGATTTTTGCATCCGAGATGATCGGGGGCAACTTCACCGCTATTGCGACATGTTGAAAACCAACGAGACATGAGGAATTCCATGCATAACAAGAAAAATAGCAAAAAGAAGATAATACAGGTGGAAAAGTAAAAAAAAATTAATTTATAGGAAATATTATGTATGAATTAAATTGGACGCAAAAAATAAAAAAGAGAAGTGGTATTGAATTTTCCCCTCTCCAAGAGAACCCGACTTCAGAGAGACCTGCCATCGTGTAGGAGTGACATAGCGACGGCCTCCGCGTCGCCCGCTCACCGAGTTGCTGGTGTCGTCCACTGCCCACCACCGCCTCCCCGCAGCTGCGTACCGCCGCCCGGGCTCGCTGGCTCCAGAAGATGCCAACGGTATCGGCGAGCCCTCGCCGACCTACTCCCTCCCCTCCCTCCGCTTGCTGCAGCACCGCTACTGCGTGAGTCACCCTTCCTGCCTACCCCACCACCGTCGGTCCGCATCCGCCCTGGCCATCCCTCCAACCATTGGTGGCCGTCCTCTTTCCTCCTCCTCCCGCACCTTATTCCCAAAACCTAAATACATGTCTAGGGTTTGATGTCGTCGCCGCCGGAGCATGTCACTGGAGTCCTCACCGAGTAGCCACTAGATCTAATGATGCGCCGATCTAACGGCGCCCGTGCCCGCGCCACGTTATCGCGCCGTCGCGCGTCCGTCGCCGGTTACAGCAAACCGGCGATTTTCCGTTTCTAAAACCTATTCAATTCCAATCGAGAGTTCACGAGTAGGGCACTAGGGCCCACCTTTGGTTTCGCCGCGGACTATACGTATAATAAGAGCTCTTATTATTTTGCTCAACCCAAACACAAATGTAACCAGCAAGCATCGGTGCCGTTCACCACACACAAGTCTCCACTTTCCTGCCGAGTGTGTTGCCGATGGCATTGAGCACGGTTATGTCCTTTGTCGAGTGCAAAGCACTGCCACCCGGTACATGTACTTCACAATAATATCTAGTATATGGGGCTTTTGGTGGACTCCAATATCTCATGAAATAAGTTGAATAGGAAGGTAAATTTTGACAATGGCTGGCCAAAGTAATAGGGTGTTAAATATAAATACAATTTACAAATAAAATGTGTGTTTTCTTCGTCTCATGGCAATGCCAACATCCATATATCTATATATATGGCTACCGCGGCTGCTACACATTAGCACGTACCTAGTGTGAGTATTATCATTTCCTTACTATGATGAGCTGCTTGTTGCTAAAGTTCAATCATTCATTTATTCCCTTGCTATGCAAGAGTTGCTGGAATTTGCTTTAAAATGTTTCCTCCTCTGTTAAAAAATGAAACCGAAGTGCATGAGTATAGTGCATGGGAAGAGTGTGTTAACTCATGACCGTTGCAGTTGATCTGTTATTGCATAATAAAGTTAAAAACTGCCAAAGAAACCAGAGCCATCAAACAAGAAGCAAAGAAGCATTTCCATGTAACAAGAAGGCAGTGGACCATGAAGTGTTTGTCCTTCCATTAGCTTGATGAACCAAAATGTCATTTTCCTCGCACGAATTTAGAACATCATTTCAATCATACATTTAGTTACTGTATTTTGTTAATTCTTTTTAATATCAGAGTTATCATTTCAATCATACGTCTCTTGTTTTTGCTCCCAAGGAGCAGTACAATATAGAAGAGAAAACGAGAAAAGAAGCCAAACGCAACGGTAACCAGTAGACACTTCCATCTGCCGATGTCCATGAAGGCCTGCTGTGCCAGCACATCGGCTCTGGTCACCACGCAGGTGTCGGCCGTCATGTTCCTGCCGAGTGTGTTTTCGATGGCGTTGAGCACGCTCATCTTTGCGGCCTCTGACAACCGAGCAATGGGCGTGCCGTAGAAACATCTGAATTCCTCGTGCAAAACACCACGTCGCGTCGTGGAACTCATTCTGCATCACTGCCTGGAACGGGTACTTCACCAACGACAGACAGTGGAACCAAATCTAGTAATCCGGAATACGATTGCGGTTGATGAAGAATCTCAAGAAGAGCAAGAAGTAAGCTAGGATGGCCACGAGGGCGGCAGCCTCAACCAAATCTCTTCGTGCTCCTCCTCCTCCTCGTCGTCGTCGGCATCGGCGCCCCCTTCAAATCTCCGCAGCGTCGATCGAAGAAGAGATCTCCACTCAACCCGCCAGGCCGCCAGCGACAAGATCGATAAACCCTAAACGGCGAGCCGCAGAGAGTAGGCCTGAGATCGATTTGGATGGAGAAGACGACGGCGGATGCGGAGAGTCGGAGACGCAGTTGCCGGCGCAGGTGGCGGCGGCGGAGCTGATGCTGCGAGTCCCAACCGCCGACGCCGACCTCGCCCGCTACAGGCAGCTGAGGAACTACATCATCGAATCCTGTGTTTCCGTGGCACTCTGCGTCGGTGCGCTGCTCTACACCTTCCTGTCCCAAAATTACCTGGCGATCATCCCTTCGATTGTTATGTGTTTTGCAGCCGGAGCTATAATCTGGGGTAATGTCCAAAGGTACAGGTCCAGATGGTCAGTCCCCACGGGAAAAATTGCTAGGATTCAGTGATGCATATGCATGTTCGCAGTCGTAGCTGTAGTGGGAGATCCTAGATAGAGTGTGAACACCTTTTGGAATAAAGTTCTTGAAGCGATAAGCGCGCTTTGCTTTCTTATGACATGGGAATTAATTGTGTTTTGGGTTTGATTAGGATGTCTGATGCAAGCATGTGTCATCGATGTTGATCTGCTCTGCACTCTGCAGAGCCTCTGCCCCATGCCATGTGTATAAGAATCAATTCCAGAAATCATAACCTTATGAAATACTCCGTATGAAACAACTTTGTTCTATTGAGTTATGCTTACTTATTGCTGAGCTCAGTGAGCTGAGATAGGCGTTGAATGGTTCTAAATAAATATATATTAACTCGGTCGATATATGGGTACTGTGCACCTGATTTTTTTTCCACCATGGTAATTTATAGGTAGATGTGTTGAAATATGATGTATGAACTGCATGTGAAACTGGGAATCACTTTATCACAGTTCACAATCTATATTGGAGTGACAGTTTCCATAAATTGATATGTTGGACTGTTGGGGACTCGCTGTGAGCCTTCCTCTAATCACTATTCATTGACATATAAATTATTGAAACTTATGAAACCAGATTTGTACTGTGGCGTTGAATGCTCTTGAGTTTCTGACTTAATAGCTTGGGCATTTGTTCATCTTACAATGGAGTAGGATTGCTTATATACAGTATAAAAAACGAAAAAAATGTGTCGATCCTGTACAGGTGTTATAGGGAGATAGGCCTTACTGTACAGTTTGTTGTATATGTTAGTAACTAGCCAGCAATGATAATTAAACTTTAGAGCTGCCTGTGGTTTGTTTTTTTATGGAGTATCAAACAATTTTGCTCTATTAATATTTTGTAGTTATTACTGTATTACTTATCAGATAGGTGAGCTATAATGGTTTGCGGCTGTTGTTGTAGGGTTAACTCAGTTGATATGCTGGTACAGTGCACGTGCATCTTTTATCTTATGGTAATTGATAGGTACAAGTGTTAAACAGTCAAATTGTAAACCATGAGCCTATGATTCACACATTCACCATTTAAGCAGCCATGACACCTTACAAAATGTATATTGTTGAACTATTTGGGTATTAATGTGAACTTTTTAGGTAATCTTTAGTTCCAAAGTTTCGTTGACCGATGAATTACTGAACTTTATGCGCATCTATATCTGAAATTCTGTTGAGTTGAATGCTCTGAGTTTTTGACTGATAAATTGAGCATACTACAACAGAGTAGGGTTGCCCTTAAGCTGAACATGAATGAAAAGTGTGGATATTGTGCTGTTTGTCATAGGCAGATAAGACTTGCAGTTTTGTCAAGAGGTGACTATCTAAAAGGCTAGAATTTGAATCTGGTTAGGTTTGTATGCCAATTGCCACATATTGGTTCTGTGCCGTGTGAGAACTGAGAATGCCCCTTCTGATACCTGGGACAAGTTGGAACCACTTAACGTTGTTCACTGCAGTAGAACAGTTTTCTTCTGAAATGACAACTAGTGACAATAGTGTTTACATTTACATGTTTTATACTATGTATGAAAAGTACTGTAGCACTTAACTTTTGTCAGATGCACTTATTGAATGTGTACTAGTATCGACTGAAATGGCATATTGCCATGTGAAATGAATTATTACTGTTCTATGTTTGGTGAGCTACCCAACAGTTTTTACTCTTAGGGATACCTTTTTATCCTGATGACACCAGCAGAATCATCAGCTCCAGCAAAAAGCTCAAATGGAACGATAATTAATATGGAAATGGATAAATGTCTTGAAGGATCTGGTTCTGTTCTCACATGGCAAAGGTAAGAAGTATTTCCTTGTTTCACCATTGCAAGGTTCAAAACTTAATTCTCGTTTTAGATGATCCAAAAGTCATCCTTTTTCAGTCTCCGGAGTAGTAAAGTAAGCATTATTTTTTCAACACAATTCCAACACGTCCCGCGACCATATAGCTGGGTTTAACCGTGGTATCTTGAGATCAAAAAGATCCTTAGCCTCACTCCAAAACAATTTTGCATGGTTTTATAAACATATTGCTGCATCAGGAATACTGTCACAGAGAATTATCACTTTGGAATTGGAAAAGGAAAACTTGCCAGTGATAAGTAGAAATATGCCTGTCATAGTCAAGTTTATTTTCTTGCAAGCTGGAATGTTCTCACCCATCGATATGCATCAAACTAACTTATCCTATATCCTATCCACACTACAAAAGATTCCTCCAATGCATACGTTCCTAAAAAAGTTACTTTTCCAAACTGTTGGACAATAATAGCTCACAATATATCTGGGATTCTCGGGTGTGTACCATCAGTAAGTAACCCTCCCTTGCAATACTGAGAAATATACCAACTTTGAGAATACGAATCTACACATTATCTGAACAAAGCTTTGTAATCTTGTCAAAGTAAGAGTTCTAGTTGTCCTCAACTTGCTTTCTTGTTGTAAAACTTTGACATATGCAGTCTTTTATGTTCTAGTTTCACCTTTTGTGTTTGTATTTAATTTCTTGGACATTTGGGATGAAGTTCATAGGGTTAGAACCCTTCTTCAGCTATGGCTTCTGCCATTGTTCCTGACATGTGGCACTGGACAAGGAGCCTTCCCAACCCGAAGCACTGGAGAGGAGATATCTACTCTCTTCAAATCTGCAATTCTCCATCCACAAACCAGTCCCTGAACCTTATCATCAGCTGGCACTCTGAAACCCAATCCTTCAACCTGTCATACTCTATATGTGCTGAATCCCTTAATCCAATCTCACTCTGGAGTTCCAAATATTCCAGATTGCAATCTGCTAATGGCTCGGATGTTACTGTCCATTTCTTGCATGATATCATCTGCGGGGTCATCAGGTATGGCCCTTATTCTAATAAGAACTCAACCGTCAGGCTGCTAAATGTTCTGGTGTCTGAAGATTCAGGCAATATCTTCAACCTGGCAACTCTCACTCTTGCTCTCATAGTCTGCATCTACGAAGCTCCCTCCACCCTCCGGCGAGAACTCATCAGCATGATCAGTGGACAGCTGATGCGCAACGACATGCGGGGTGCTGCAAAGATGCTGATGCTCACCATGGGGTCAAACATGGAGGAACAATGGATGAGATCACTGAACCTCGCCGTAACCAACTGGATCATGGAGACTCACCGGTTAGGCGGGACGCCGTTTTTGCCTTTCACGGTCTTCTCCTACGCTGTCTCAGCGAGCAAGCTGTGGAAGGTGCAGCTTTACTGCCCGGTAGTAACCATGACCATGGAAAACCCAGTTCATCAGACGAAAGATGAGAAGCTGCTGTTCTCACTCAACTACCAGCATCTGGAGGCCGTGATCCATTTCATCTGCAGAGTCACCTTCAGGGAGAACTGGATCGACGTCACAGTGAACATCGACAACATAAGGTTCATCTCTGCTCCATTCCATCCAACCTAAATTCACCATTAATTGATTCTTGCATACCAACAATGTTCAAGAATACCGATGGTTTCAATTTTGCAGGTGTGACCTGATCCAGCTGGTGTCTGAAACGCTGATGGCGAAGCAGGGCTACGGCCCCAACGAGAAGCACTTCCCATCGAAGATATCTCTGCAGCTGACGCCGCTGGTGCAGACTGACATCATCTCCCTGACGGTGAGCCGGTCAACTGAAAACCCCATCCAGGAAGTTGACAACGAGAGGTGCCTCCGGCCAAGGAAGTTCAAGCACTCGGTGCAAGGCAACACGGCTTTGCTGAGCTATTCCTTGGAAGGTTGCTCCGACGGCGAGATGCCCAAGCTGGAGACGCAGTCATGGTTCAGAAACCGTTACAACAAGCAGAGCAGGCCGTTTGCGAGAGGCGGTGGCGGCGTGATCGTCGCCGGTGACGAGTATGGGGAAGGTGTGTGCTGGAGGATGGGCACGGCGGCAGCCGGCAAGACGGTGGAGTGGGAGATCAAGGGGAGGATATGGGTGACGTACTGGCCGAATAAGAAGAGGACGCTGCATGTTGAGACCAGGAGGGTGGAGTTCAGAGAGGTGCTGCGTCTCGCCATCAGAGAGTAGCTAAGCTAGGCGAGTGTTTACCGCTACTAATTACAACCAATTTGTCATCTGTTTGTTGCATGTTTCAAACTTATTGTGATTATACTTGGTGAAAAAGGATGTGAAGATGTCTGCTTTAACTTGTGAAATGTGATTCAAAATTGTGTGGAGCGTAACCATCTGCAGCAAACATATGGAAAAACTGAGGATTTGTCACTTCTAGTACATATTACAAAGATTTCCGAGTTTTGGAACGATCGGAAGGTTACTGGCATGAAATTTTTTCAGTACCAATTAAAAATCCCTATTTTGAAACTTTCCCTTTTCCCCCTTGGAGAGCTTTCGCAACTTTTGAACCAGACATTTATATGGTCAGTCATCAATGTTATACTCCCTCCGTCAGATGGTAAGGCGTCCTACCTCTCTAGTAGGGCGTCTTACAATCTGAAACAGAGGGTAGTAGTATTTTGCAAGTACTAAACTAAATTATTTAAGATTATTAATCTGTATATGTTCAAAGTCAAACATGAAAATGAAGAATGAGCGCTCGATGTTGCATCGGACAAAAGATAGTATAGTACGATAATAAGTTAATGCATGGCTCGTTTGTTATAGCTTACTCTGAGGGTAGGTGGAGTTGAGCCGCAAGGAGAATGCCGCTTGATCCTTGAAGTGTAATTTGTAGGAGCAGAGTTCTAATTCTAATCTGTACTAAGATCTTCAAAGCGTTTGATACAATTCCAGCTCTATGAGCACTGACAAACAAGCCATACAGATATGCGTGATTTTTCCACCAAATTAGAGAGTAGATTTTAGAAAGCAACATATAATATGATCAAAATTACATAAAGTTTGCAAAGTTTGCATAGTTCAACTAGTTAGTTTCTCAGTAAGAGAACTTGTCTACCCGTGTCCAAATCCTTGTAGACGACGTATACGTCAACAACAACATCTGTAGTGACTTCGTTAATTTCAAGTTATGTTGACCCAGTTTTTAGAGGTGTTTATAGGACGTGTGTTCTTGAGCGTACGTTTCTGTACTGTGTTTCAAAAAACAAGTTAGGGTGATCACTTATACTTTCATCTATAAAGTGTTTTCAGAATTTTGAATATCCCGATTTCTCAATAAACACAGTTGGTCGACTATTTATTTCTTTCAACAATAAGGTTTTATGAACTTTAGACCACATAACCTGGGTTTTTCGCTATAAAGCCTGGGTTTTCAGAAATCTAGTCTATAGATTACATGGAACAAGTAAATTCAAGCCAAATTTTCTATTGTCTATTATCTCTGGCACGTCTAGTGGCTAAGTCTGATGGACAATTATCAATCGACTTTGTCAAAACTTACAAAACAAAAAACTCGCACCAGGACACAGAAAATTCACAATTTCAAAACGATGCATCAAAATTTCGGGATACCAAGTAATAATTCTTCGATATGTCCATGATCCACCTTGGAAAAGTCAGATCGAGTGTTTGCATTGCACGGTCGTACTAATATTAAGCTTAGTCCTAACTTTTGTGATCTAAAAAACTATAATTAAGTTAACTGTAAAATAATGCCACATCCCCAAACAATAATTCTTGCCTAGTCGCTTTCACGGAAAAGAGCTAGATAATGGGAGGCCACTCATCGGACTCGCTCGTTCGACGTCGAAGAGATAGCCGGCGGCGACTCTCCTCCTTCTCCAATCCAATATATAATAACGCGTAGCGACCTGTCTTTGAGAGTTAGATGCAACATTGCAACATTGCTAGCCGATCGACAACGACAGTGGCGACCATGATCGGAGGCACAGGATTAGGACGAAGCAGCTGTGCGCGCTGACAATGGCGCTGTTCTTCGTGGCCGCGCTCTTCCAAGGCGGTTTCTGCGGGGCTGCTGGAGGCATTGGAGACTACAGCGGCGCCGGCGCCGCCAGCGCGGCCGGTGAGCCGCGGAATGGCCGTGCTGGTGCCGCCGTCTGGCTGCTCTCCGGTGCCGGCGCCGCTCTCGCGGCTGCTGCTGCCCTCGTTCAGTATGGTACTTAATTTGATTTGTTGTCGATAATAATTTGATCAATATCGATCGGTTGATTTACCGGAAATTAAGTTCTCTGACAATAAGTCGTGTGAATTGTGCAATGTTGCTTGTAATAAACGGCTGTGCATGTGCGTTCCTCGTTTATTTTGTATACTGGCCTTCCATGTAGGCACGATGGAGCATCACGTGCCATTTAAGTGAGTTGTAGCTTCGGGTCTTGAAAAATGAAATGTATCTATTGAGATGAATATATGTTTGGTTAATTCTTGGGCGTGGCAAAAACAATTGGCATCAGATTTGTAATAAAAATCTTTCAAATGTTAAAATATAGTTTTTGTGTAATTGTAGTGAGTACATTGTAAATTTTATATAATTTCTATATAACTTTTATACAAGTTAATATTATTTCGGTTTTCAAATTTATGAGTTTTCTTAAGTAAATTTATGAGTATTTAAAAACACATGTAATAAGCATGGTTATATTTGAAAGATTTTTACCAAAAAAATCTAACACCAAATTTCTAGCAAAAACCGTAATTCTTGCCCAGCAAAATTCCTTCGTAGTCTAGTAGATATATTGCAAGTCTATGGTTTAGAGCCTTAGAGGGATTTGAAGTTGCTTTAGAAGGTAAAAAAAATCCATAATCAGCTATATTTGTGATATGTAATCATATTTTACTCCCTCCATTTTTATTTATTGCAATTTAGAAGTAAAAAATGTCTAATTGAATAAAAACAGAGGAGTTATGATATTTTCTTGGTATCTCCTCAACCAATATTAAAAAAAAATAACATCCTAAATTCTTTACAGATATTTAAATGCCAATATCCTAGGTTCTGGGCTAGTTATGAAATTTTCCTAAAAGGTTCTTGTATTACTTTTTTTAGAGGGGGTCTTGCTACTTCCTTTAACTAGAATATGGCTAGCAAATTTTTTGTGTCTTAGATCTTGCATGAGAAAAATTACAACGGGTTTAAATAACAGGAAAACAAATGTAGTTGAGCCTATCCATTATTACATGAAAAAATGATAAAAGAAAATTGGAACAGATTAAATAAATTTTTAGAATAAATTTGGAAATAAAAAATAAATAACCTGAACTGGAAGGCTGAAATAATGTTTCGGAGCGAGAGAGCCCCTCTAGCAGGAAATCGTAGATCTCCCTTTTTGTTGTTCGGCCCAGGGGAGCAGGTGAGGTTCGCTAAATTCGCAAAGAAGATGAAAAAAGGCGAGAAGTAGCAACGCATAGGGGGGTCGGGCTGACCCCCTAAGACACTAGGCGGTTTTTTAAGACAGGTTTGGACCGCGTGGTTGCGTAATACCCTACTCCTATTGTGTGTGGCTTTTCTTTGGATGAATTCTACAATGGCACAAAGGTGCTAGTTATAGCTTTTTCTGTGTCTCTCCTGGGGCTAGCTGTGGAGACTAGTATTTCTGCTCTCCGAGGTTTCCAGCTTCCAAAACTCCTCTTGAATATTGGCTTGGGTCTCCTTTTATAGCACAAGGGACAACCACAAATGCCCATATTTTTCTGCAGCAAGGAATTGGAGTTCCACATCCTTTTTGCCTCCTATTGCCTACGGAGGTGACGCGTGGATGCATGCAATCGTGTGTTGTCACGTGATTATGTGGGGACGTGTTTCAGTCCCACAGTAAAGGCGGGGTTTACCATGGGTTGTGAAGTGGCGGTCTCATGAGAAGCCGCCACGTAACTTGCAACCATGCGGCTAAGTGGTAGCAGCGGGTTATGCGAGGGGGCAGGGACCCACGTGGGTGAAACCCCCTGGCCTCGCTAGCCCTCAGTCGCATTAAATGCGATTGTGACTGATGTGTGATAGGGCATCGCCTGTGATGATAGCCCTGTCACAACGTGGATACTAGGGGAGAAGCTACTCGCTCCCCTAGCTGTCATAGGGTAGAGTGTGATGATGACAATGGTGCTCACGCTGCCGTCGTGAGGACCAACGTGCCAGCACAGTTGTCAGAGCCTAACAACTCTCTTAAATGAGGTGGTTGGGCGTTGCGGGGCGGAGCACAAGCACCATCTGCTAGGGGTCGGGCCTGGTATTTACGGGCAAGCCCCGAAGTACCTCCGGGCCCGACCACTCTCGGGGTGGCCACGTGGCTCGTCGGGCTTTGTTTCAGCCTTTGTGACTTGACTAACTCTTTTTGCGCGGGGCCCGACCTCTAGAAGGCGACCTTGATGGTTCGAGAGAGCCATTGCCCACGCGCTACTGGTATCCCTAGGCCCACAACACCGACAGTAGCCCTGGCATTGGTGGGGCCCACGGGGTCAACTAGGCGTTACCAATGCCCAAAAATCAAAATAGGGGCCGGGCTTGCACACATGACTTTTATTGCCGACGTGGCGTGGTTTGGTTATAGCCACAGCGAGGTGTGTCCTCCAGTTGGGTGCTTTACAACTGTCACGGAGAAATGTTGGTGGGCCCACTTCCCTCGGAAGACAAAAGGGAAAGCCCTATCCAGCCTACGCGAACATCGCTCCCACCTACTGCGGTCAACTCGAAGAAGACGAGACGACGTGCCGTAGTCGTGGGGGGGCGCACTCATGATTCGATAGAATGTAATGATGTGTGCGGAGATCGTGTGGGGGAGTAAACCGCGGGCGGCGCGCGTGTGTCGAGAAGACGAGGGGGCAGCAGGAGCTATAAAACTGGAGCGCTCCGTTCTTTTCGCCTTCTTGCACACACGCACTCTCGTTCTCCACCGCCATTGCCATTGCCCCGCAACCCTTCGCCATCCCACTTGATCTTCTCCTCTTCGCCTCCATGGCACGCGACTCCACGCCCCTCCTCGGCAGCGTGCTTCTGCCGTCGTGCGTGAGGAGCACGAGGTGGTCAGGGCTTCCTCGTCAATTCTTGGTTGGGCGCCCAGGCGAGGAAACCATTTTCTTCGGCGTGGACTGGTCGAGGCCGGACTACCGAGGCGGTCTGTGCATTTGACGTCGTACACCTCGGTGGGGCTTGTTCCACCATTTTGCTCCATCGTGTTTGATGTGCTGGAGTTCTACAGGGTCCAGCTGCTTTACCTCACCTCTAACTCCATCTACACACCGGCCACTTTCGTGTACCTCTGTGAGATGTTCATTGGGGTAAGGCCGTTGCATCCCCTCTTCCGGTATTTCTTCTTCCTCAACTTGCAGGCCAGTTCGACGCCGGTGGGAACCACCTCCTTCCAGCACCCGCTATCATGGCCCCGAGCCGGTGATCCTAGAGGTGGGTGCCTCCAAAGGATCAGGCTCCGCCGGCGCTACAACCGCTCAAGGCACAAGCCTTGGGGCAGGACAGCCGGAGCACTTCCCGAGGCCTGAGGGGGAACCGTCGAGCCCAACGGGGCCATCAAGCCTGACCGGGCCCCCTCCAGAGGCCCCACCAAGAGACCGATGAGGGGGATCCATCCATCGCCTTAGCATCTGAAGACACCAGGGCCAGAGCCAGTCCTGCCGCGGAGGCCGGGCCATCCACAGCGTACACCGAGTCGTCCCCACGGGGAAGTGGCATGACCACGGCACAGCCAAGAGCCACCACGCCCCCACGCCTACTGCAACAAATGCCGGCCCCTCCTCGTCGGCGCTCTACTCCATCTTCGAGCCGCTCCCGCCACGCCACCAACTCGCCAGGCTCTACCCCCCTCACCAAAGCCATGCAAAAGGCCAATAGGATCATGCTGTGTGGTTTAAGGAATACCACGCAGGACATCGTGGCGGATCACGCTGCGTTGAACCGGGGGTTCCGGGAGTTGGCGGCCCTGAGGGAGGAGTTCAAGGGCAAGGTGAGGGCTGCTGAGGCAATCCTCCGATTGAAGAAGACGAGGCTGGAGGAGCGCGAGGAGGAGCACGAACGGGGGATCTCCGAGGCTACAGAGTAGAGGGTTGCAGCAGAGCTTGCTTGCTGCGCCATGCACAGCACGGCCCGACGCCTGCACGATGAGCACGCCAGCCTCTCCACCAGCATCCAAAGGAATCTGGAAGCCGTAGCAGATCGGGAGCGCACGGTGGTGAGGGTGGAGTCCGAGCTCGGATCGCTGGAGCAACGGTCCCGCGAGCTCTTCAACGCCGAGTGGGCACATGCCGAGGCTGAGGCCTCTCTTCAGCACGCTCAGAGGGAGCTGACCGAGCAGCGCTAGGCCGTAGAGGCGACGAAGGAACGCAGCCGCCTGCTGCTGGAGAGGGCCACTAAGCGTACCTCCGAGCTGGACAAGGTGGAAGGAGATCTCGGGGACGCCGCCCGCACTGCCTGGGAGCGGTCCCAAGAGTTGGACCGGTGCGACCATGAGCTGCATCGTCTATCCCTAGAGGTCACCAGGAGCGAGGAAGAAGTTGAGTCACGCGAGCGCAAGGTGGCGGCCCGGGAGAAGAGCCAGCTGGATGCTTCCAAAGCTTGGCGTCAGGAGATGGCTGAACGCGAGCACGAGCTCAAGCACCGAGAGCAGTAGGCGGCCGCTCTAGAGACTCAAGCCGAGCGGCTCAAAGCATGGGAGAGGGCCCTGCTGATTGAAGGGGAGAAGCTGCGCATAGCCACCGTGCAAGCGCCAGTCACCACCACGACTTCCCCGAAGGCCATTAATCAAATGGTCAGATATCTGACCACGGCCAACGACGAGCTCCGGGTGAGACTGGAGGTGACAACTGACATGGTCAGGGCCTCGCTCCAGCGCCTTCTTGACGCGACAGTGGCGATTGGGATCCAGCTGACGCTAGATGACTGCCAGGCCAGGGCGATCACCACCTGCACGCCCGTGATGGACACGCTTGCGGAGAAGATGGGGGAGGTACCTAGGGCGGTGGACGAGATGACACAGAGATCTTCCAGAGCTCTCGGAGAAGAAATGGCGTGGCGCTGCGACCCCAACTTCAATCCTTACTTGCCGCTGAACCCCCTCCCCAAAGGAGCAGATGTGAAAGAAGCCCGGGCTATCATGTAGGACGCAGTACACGGCCTCATTGATGCCTTCAAGGGGACCAAGCCCAAGTTCACCGTCGCCGCCCTAAAGCCAATCAGAACTGAAGACGAGGCTGAAGGGAGCAGCAGCGAAGGGGAGTCCGAATACGAGCAGATGGAGGATGACTACTCCAACACCCCTTCCCGTGCTGCTGACGCCGATGATGATGCTTGAGCTCCTCTCTCGACTTACCTGCATACTTTTGGTCTGTATATATTTATAACTTTTTGTGTCGACTCACCTGGGACATAAGGCAGGATAAATTTATGTCTGGCGCGGTCCATCGTGGCAGCCTTATGCTTATTTCTGCATCCATAATTTCTAGGTCAATTGCTATATTCATGTAGCGCGCAACCGTTAAACTTTATCGTCCTGGCACGCATATCCAGAGCATTTGGGGTTCGCCCTTTGCTCCCGGCCCGGGCTATTTGATTTTGAAATTATACTGGGAAGAATCGCGGGCGAGGCTGACCGGCGGAAAGAGATGGGGGGCCGGAAGCCGAGCCCCCAGGCACCGAGCTCTTATAGGGCGCGGCTCGCGACCGAGTTTCCCTTTGTGGTTTGAATTTAAACATGGCCCAGGAGGCAAAAGGCAATACCCAAACAACCGTTCTGAATAAACATATGCAGGAAGAGAAAGGCATAACTGTACCGCACAAAAATTTTCAAAATGGATTGAAAATTGAAACAAGGCGAAGAAGACTTATGCTTTTACTAGAGATACGAAATTTAACATTGCACAAAGTATTCACATATCATAGATATATGTATATGTTAGGAGCCCCCGGCCAACTAATGTGCACAGCAGGGCGTAATTGATTGGCCCGAAGGTTTTTTTCATCAAGATATAACCGCGTCTTACGGATAGAACTTGCGCACATGTGTGATGTTCCACGGATTTGGCAATGGTGTGCCTTCCTCTGTTGCCAGGCGTACCGCACCAGGTCGAGGTGTTCCAATTACTTTAAATGGCCCTTCCCACATGGGGGAAAGCTTGCTCAATCCTGTTCGAGACTGAACACAACGCAGGACGAGGTCATTTAACTGGAGTGATCGGGCCCTAACATTATGCTGGTGGTACCGGCGTAGGCTTTGTTGATAACACGCTGCGCAGAGAGCCGCATGGCGCCGGCGTTCATCAAGATAATCCAAGTCATTGCGCCGGAGCTGGTCCTGATCGACTTGATCATACATCATGGCTTTGGGGGATCCCAGAGTAAGCTCAAATGGAAGAACTGCCTCTGCACCGTATACCATGAAGAATGGAGTTTCTCCAGTGGCATGGCTTGGAGTTGTGCAGTTAGCCCAGAGCACCGCTGGCAATTCATCAATCCATGAGCTGCCATGTTTCTTGAGGACATTATACGTTTTGGTCTTGAGGCCCTTCAGAATTTCTGCATTTGCACGGTCGGCTTGACCATTGCTTTCGGGGTGGGCAGGTGAAGCGAAGCAGAGCTTGATGCCCATGTCTTCGCAATAATCACCAAACAATTCACTAGTAAATTGGGCGCCATAGTCCGTAATGATACGATTTGGCACACCAAACCATGCTGTGATGCCTTTGATAAATCTAAGGGCCGAGTTTTTATCGATCTCCCTGACCAGGTAAGCTTTGGGCCACTTAGTAAACTTATCAACAGCCACATAAAGGGCCGAGGATATCTAGCCCCCAGACTGCAAACGGCCAAGTGAGCGGAATATTCTGAAGTGCTTGTGCAGGTTGCTGAATTTGCTTAGCATGAAACTGACAGGCCCGACACCTCTGCACCAAATTTTGAGCGTCTTGGAGTGCAGTGGGCCAATAGAAATCCTGGCGGAAAGCTTTTCCCACCAAGGTCCGGGAGGCCGAGTGTGACCCACATTCGCCCTCGTGGATCTCGACTAAGAGCTTGAGACCTTGCTCACGCGGAATGCATTTCATGAGGACTCTGTTTGTACCGCACCGGTAGAGGGTCCCTTCCACCAACACATACCTCTTGGAGATTCGAGCAATACGCTCGCTTTCCTCATGTTCCAGGGGCAGGGCCGCATTTTGCAGATATTCCTAAATTTCTGTGATCCACGCCACTGTCCTTGAGTCGTTTGATGCAACATCATCAGGATGGTTGCCATCGCCCGATCCCAAAGGGGCGGGCTCAGAAACGCACGGGGGCTCATCGAGTCCTAAATGGGTCTTAGGCCTCGCCGATGGCTCCGTGAGAGTATCTTCGAAGGTTCCAGGGGGAGTAGGGGCTCGCGAAGAAGCAAGCCTGGACAGCTCATCCGCCAGGGTGTTATCCTTGCGGGGCACGTGCCGTACTTCCATTCCGTCAAAATGGCGTTCCATACGTCAAACTTCTTTCACATAGGCATCCATTTGAGGATCGAAGCACTGGTACTCCATGGAGACTTGATTAACGACCAGCTGGGGGTCGCTCAAAACCAGGAGGTGCCGAACCCCAATACCAGCCGCAGCTCTAAGCCCGACAAGAAGTCCTTCGTAGTCAGCCATGTTGTTGGTCGCTCGAAAATCGAGACAGGCCAGGTACTTGAGGACATCGCCAGATGGTGATGTTAGAACAACCCCCGCACCAGCCCCCTACAAGGTCAAAGAGCCATCGAAGTTCATCGTCCAGTGTATGGTCCACCGGGCACTCTCATGATCTCCAAGTCTCGCGGCGGGGGTGCTCGGGACTGGAGCTGGATCGGCCGATGTGGTCCATTCTGCTATGAAATGTGCCAGGGCTTGGCTTTTGATTGCATGGCGCGGCTCAAAATGGAGATCGAACTCTGAAAATACAATCGCCCAGTTGACCACTCGCCCGGTTCCTTCCCGATTATGCAGGATTTGTCTGAGTGGGTATGAGGTTACCACCATTACCCGATGCGCCTGAAAGTAATGACGCAGCTTCCTTGAAGCTACCAGAACTGCATACAGAAGTTTCTAGGGTTGTGGGTAACGAGTTTTTGCATCTCGGAGGACTTCACTGACAAAATAGACCGGCCGCTACACTTTCGGGGGGGCTTGCCTATCGTACCAGTATTACCAGAGGCGAGCGTTTCTAGCAAGGAGGGGTCAGGCCCTTGACTAGCGCGACCTTTCCCAGGGATTTCCGCCGTAGGGGTCGGGAATCCTGTCCGTCCCGATCCCCTCGGGGCCACGTGGCCCTCTAAGGGGTCAGGGTCGTTCAGAAACCCCACACCGGGGCCGTAACGCTGCTCAAAGAGGAGAGGGGCCCGGGGCCATCCCCTGCTCCAGGGGCTTTTATCGCCTCCACGTCCCGGGCTCAATCTCGGTCAACGTCAGGGGCGTTAGGGCCGGCTGGGCCCCTTCACGATCAATGACTAACGCCGCACTGATGACTTGGGGGGTTGCCGCCAAGGAGAGGAGAAGATCTTCTCCAAGGTTCGGGGCCACTAAGACAGGGGGCGTAGAGAGTTAACGCTTGAGTTCCCCCAAGGCTCGCTATGCTTTCGGCATCCGGCGACGCACTGCACGTCCCTAAGTCTGCTGGGGGGCATGCGCTCAATAGCTCGATCTTCTCGGGATTGGCCTCAATGCCACGGGCGGTGACCAAAAACCCCAGAAGCTTTCCTGATGGCATTGCAAAGACGCACTTTTCAGGGTTCAATTTAATGCGCGTGGACCGAAGATTATCGAAAGTTTCCGATAAATCCGAGAGCAAGGTTGCTCGATCGCACGATTTGATGACAAGGTCGTCTACATAAGCCTCTACATTACGCCCTATCTGATCTTTCAATGTAATGCGTGTAGAACGCTAAAAAGTAGGGCCTGCATTCTTTAAACCAAAAGGCATAGATACATAACAAAAGGTGCCTATCGGCATAATGAAAGCAGTTTTTTCTTCATCCTCTTTAGCCATAGGTATTTGATGGTAACCAGACTATGCATCTAGGAAACATAAAAGGTCGCACCCAGCAGTAGAGTCGACAATCTGGTCTATACGTGGCAAAGGGTAAGGGTCTTTGGGACATGCCTTGTTGAGGTCGGTGTAGTCGATGCACATGCGCAGCTTTCCGTCAGCCTTGGGAACAACCACCGGGTTCGCAAGCCACTCCGGTGCACCACTTCTCGAATGAATCCCGCTTCCTAAAGACGCGCCACCTCCTCCTGAATGAAGGCTTGGCATTCCGGAGCCTGCCGTCGCACCTTTTGCCGGATGGGTCTTGCATCTGGCCGCACGACTAGACGGTGCTCGATCACCTCCCGGGGACCCCGGGCATATCTGACGGTTTCCAAGAGAAAACATCGGCATTTGCCCGCAGGAAGGAGACGAGCGCGTCTTCCTATTTGGGGTCCAAGCCCTCGCCAATCTTAGCGGTCTTGGACGGGTCGTCACCAAGCTGAATCAGCTTGACAGGGACGTCCTCACCGGCGGTGATGCGCTTTTTCAAGGGCCGGGACCCAGACGGCCAAGGGGACTCGGGATGATGGTCAACAGGCTCCGTGCTCTCGGGGGCGGCAAGGGCATCAGCGCGCATTTCTGTGCACGTTAACGCTGACTTGAGATCGCCGTGAACGGTGATGGGGCCACGGGGGCCTGGCATCTTGAGCTGGAGATAGGCATAATGGGAGACTGCCATGAATTTGACCAACGCCGGTCTGCCGAGAACAGCGTTGTAGGGCAGATTCACATCCACCACATCAAAATCAATCCGCTCGGTGCGGAAGTTGGCAAGCTCACCGAAGGTAACAGGAAGGGCGATGTGGCCGAGCGGCCAAACCTTCCCAGGCATTACCCCTATGATGGGGAGCGATGGCTGGAGCTGCATCCCTGACGCCTTGATCAACGCATAAGCCTGGGGAGAAAGCAGGTTGAGGGCGGCTCCGCCGTCAATCAAGACACGGCCGACCTTCGCATTGCAAATGGTCGGTGATGTCACCAGCGCCAAGTGGTCGTTACCTGCGATGTTCTCAGGATGGCCGTGTGGTCAAAAGTGATTGGTACTCCTGTCCATTTCAACCTTCGCGATGCCTCAGGCGACGGTATTGCCGCCAAAAGCTCGCGCTTCATGGTTTTGAACTCGCGACGGGAGGCATAAGCACACGCTCCACCGTCGATGGTTGCGATGGTTTGGTTGGGTTGCTGATACCCAACGTCATCATTACCATCAGCGGGGGCCTTGCCTTCGGCCTCCTCTCGCCGATGCTCATTAGAGGCTGTCGGGGCCTTATCTTTGGGCTCGTTTTGGCGACCCTCTCGCCTCTCCAGTTCATATTTCCGTACACACTCAGCCAATCACTTGACTGAGTTGCACTCTATGAGATCATGGCGAGAGGTGTTATGGACGGAGCACCACCGCTCAACGGGACGAGGCCCAGAGGCCTCCTTCCGAGGGCTGGCGTCCTTGGTTTTTGTGTTGGCGGCAAGGACATGCTCCTCTTCTCCGCCACGCGAATTCTTGTGCTTCCGCTGCTTCTCCCGTCTCTCCCCATGGGGCTCAGACGACGGTGGGGCAGAAGCACCAGAAATCGGGGCGGAGGGGTTCCAGCGATGGGCTTCCTCCCGCTCCACAACTCGATCGGCAAGCTTGAACAGCTCACCGACTGTCTGCGGTTTCTTTGAAGCCATCTTTTCCAGCATACGGTTATGCCGGACTCCACCTCGGAAGGCATGAATCACAGTGTGGGCAGTGATGCTGGGGATAGTGTTACGGACTTGACAGAAACGCTGGATGTACTGGTGGAGAGACTTGTCCTCTCTCCGTTCCGTGACATGGAGTTCTACCTCCTCTCCTGGGCGAGGATAAGTGCCCTGGAAGTTCGTGGTGAACTGATGGCACAAGTCCTCCCATGAGTGAATAGAGGAAGCTGGGAGGTTCATCAGCCAGGCCCACGCCTGGCCCCTGAGCGCCATGGGGAAAAAATTGCCATGATCTGCTCATCGCCTCCGACAGCTTCCACTGACGTTGTGTAAATTTGCAGGAACTCCGACAGGTTGATAGTCCTGTCGTACTTCTCCGTGAGGTCTGGCCAAAACTTGGGTGGCCAGCTCACACGTCGAAGACTAGGGACGAAAACGAGGCAACCCATCCCCACAGATGGACGCGGTGGGGGTCGCTCAGCAAAATGCTGGGCATGTGCTCCTGTCGAGGAGGAAACACAGCCCGACGCTCTGCCAGCGCGACACGCCTCGTTGTTTTGCTCGATGGTGATTCGAGCATCTCGTTTGGGATACAGCTCATCCTGGGCTGTCGTGGCCAGCGTGGCCACCGCAGCCATCGCCACGGCCTGCGAGGGCCCTAGAAGGTGCGACGCAGCCGCAACTCTGCGCGCTCGCTGTCGCGCTGACGATGTGGTGATGGACGTACACCAGGACGACGACGCCGTGTGAGTTCCATACGCTAAGTGGCGCTGCGCCGTGTTTACCATTTCGGTAACATCTTTTACCCAACGTTGAAGGTTTGGGGTGATCGCCGGATCGACAGGGGGGTTGCGCAGCAACGCCTCCGTTGTGCACAAGGCTCCCTCCGGCGATCCAAACCCCGACGAGTTGCTAGCCGCTCCTTGATGATGCCCTTGGGCATGCTTGCTCGGGGTGAACCCGGAAGCAACGGCCATCGGGGCGGCTCCAGGGGACTGTTCCCGTTCCTTTGCCGCCGCTGCCGTGTGAGCCAGTACCGGCGGTGGTGACTCCCGGCGAAGGCGATGTCAAGGATCCACCTCTCCTGCGTCGAAGTTGTTGTCACCGTCGTCGTTCTCGATGAGAACATCAGCGACGCCCGGAGGCGGTGGCTCGCCCTCCGGCATGTCGATCCCAAAGGAGGAAGCTTCAGAAATGCTTTTGAAACCTCAAAATGTGCCCCCTACCTGGCGTGCCAGCTTTCGGAGCGAGAGAGCCCCTCTAGCGGGAAATCGTAGATCTCCCTTTTTGTTGTTCGGTCCAGGGGCGCAGGTGAGGTTCGCTAAATTCACAAAAATGAAAAAAGGTGAGAAGTAGCAACGCAAAAGGGGAGGGGTCGGGCTGACCCCCTAAGACACTAGGCGGTTTTTTAGACAGGTTTGAACCGCGTGGTTGCGTAATACCCTACTCCTATTGTGTGTGGCTTTTCTCTGGATGAATTATACAATGGCACAAAGGTGCTAGTTATAGCTTTTTCTATGTCTCTCCAGGGGCTAGCTGTGGAAACTAGTATTTCTGCTCTTTGAGGTTTCCAGCTTCCAAAAGTCCTCTTGAATGTTGGCTTGGGTCTCCTTTTATAGCACAAGGGACAACCATAAATGCCCATATTCTTCTGCAGCAAGGAACTGGAGTTACACATCCTTTTTGCCTCCTGTTGCCTATGGAGGTGACGCGTGGATGTATGCAATCGTGTGATGTCGCGTGATTACGTGGGGACGTGTTTCAGTCCCACAATAAAGACGAGGTTTACCATGGATTGTGAAGCGGCGGTCTCATGAGAAGCCGCCACGTAACTTGCAACCAAGCGGCTAAGTGGTAGCAGGGGGTTATGCGAGGGGGCAAGGACCCACGTGGGTGAAACCCCCTAGCCTCGCTAGCCCTTAGTCACATTAAATGCGATTATGACTGATGCGTGATAGGGCATCCTCTGTGATGATAGCCCTGTCATAGCGTAGATACCGGAGGAGAAGCTACTCGCTCCCCCAGCTATCATAGGGTAGAGTGTGATGATAACGATGGTGCTCACGCTGCCATCGCGAGGACCAACGTGCCAGCACAGTTGTCAGAGCCTGACAACTCTCTTAAATGAGGTGGTTGGGCGTTGCGGGGCGGAGCACAAGCACCGTCTGCTAGGGTTCGGGCCACAAACCCACCCCTAGTATTTACGGGCAAGCCCCGGACTACCTCCGGGCCCAACCCCTCTCGGGGTGGCCACGTGGCTCGTCGGGCTTTGTTTCAGCCTTTGTGACTTGACTAAGTCTTTTCGCGCGGGGCCCGACTTCTAGAAAGCGACCTTGATGGTTCGAAAGAGCCATTGCCCATGTGCTACTTGTACCCTAGGCCCACAACACCAACATAATGGACTATAAAACAAGTTTCAGAATTGTTGGGATATAGTAGTCTAAATTATTTCAGCCTTTGTGACTTGACTAACTCTTTTCGCGCGGGGCCCGACCTCTAGAAGGCGACCTTGATGGTTCGAAAGAGCCATTGCCCATGCGCTACTTGTACCCTGGGCCCACAACATCAACATAATGGACTATAAAACAAGTTTCAGAATTGTTGGGATATAGTAGTCTAAAACCCATGCAAAACATCAGCCCACATGTTTTGTTTTGAAAAGGGAACTTCAAAATCAACAACAACAACAAAACATAAAGATGGATGCTTCTAGAGCCCACACAAAATAATCCGACGTGAGGCGTTTCTTGAAACGGAAATTATGCCATCAAGCAATGCTCACTCTAGCTCTAGTCCCCTCACGGAGCCTAGGTGTACCAAAGGTTGTCTAAAGAAAAAGTGTACCAAAGGGTTTTCTAAATCACTTCTCTGCTTGGAGAAACACACCTTACTTTTCGAAACACAAGATTATAATTGTAGTATAATTAAAATACTAGCACAACTTACGGGATCAATATATCAACACAATCCTTTCGCCCCTTTTTAAATAAACTTACGACATAGATATAATTTAGTCACACATCTTATAAATTACTTAAATAAATCGTTTATCTTGCGTTTAGGGTGCAAACCATATTAAATATATATATATATATATGATATATTCATCGTATTGATATAATTTATATAACATGGCCACACATAACCATAAATAAAAAACAGTATTATCAGTGAGAAATGCAATATAAGACAAACTATATTAAATTCTTGGATATTAGTAACATTTGATTGTATTATATGTATATTTTACATATTATAAAAGTTAGATATGTTTCTGTGCTTGTACGTCGTGAACAACAAAATCGCGATTCGAGCGATTCCACGCGCAAATAGTCGGACATCAGGGCAGAAGGAAAGCAATGGGCCTGTCTGGCTGGGCTACCGCGTGGGACGAAAGTCCCCGTCCGTCCTGGGCACGGACGCGGGCGCAATCTGATTTGATCAAGCGATCCAAGGAATACGAACGAGTATACGCGTGCTCTTGGGCTCATTGTCAGCAGAAAGGTCTGGCCCGGGAATCAAAACATGTAGCACATTTTCATGCCCTACGTATGTGTGCAGTGTCCATGCACCTGAGCCCACGTCCCAAGTCCCAACCAGGAATATTAGTTTACAAGTATAAGAATCACACAACCGTTGGTCATGAAAATCCCAATAAAAGAAGGAAACAAGAAAAAAAAAAAGATGTATCCATAGCCATGACATGATGTGATGGACGAAGAAACAATATTAGGCATAGATTTGAACATACCGTTGCAACGCACGGACTTGCTAGTGTTACTCATTATCCAAAAAAAATTGCTAGTGTTACTGCAAATTGAAAAAGAAAACGAATTCTGGCGAAACAAAACTAAGACCCTGTTTGGATAAAAAAGTCTCTGGGACTTCTAGGAAAAAGTCCGTAGGATTCCAAACAGGAGGGACTATTTTAGAGACTTTTTTTATATAGTCACTCAAAAATTAGAAGTCCCTAGGGAGGAGTTTATTGGGACTTTTTTTCCTCTTTCCACGTGCTGCCCCTCTCTCTCCTCTCACATGCGAAAATATCCCCTCCATCTCCATGCTTGTAGCCGCCGCCGACGCACGTCGCCGCTGCCGCAGTCCCCACCGGATTCGTCCCATTCCGTCGCCATCCTCCGCCCGCCG
>CM002485.1:5946271-5972602 GCA_000325765.3 Leersia perrieri
GCCTCGCGCCTCCCCGCCAGATCCGCCGCCTCGACATCTAGCGCAGAGGTAATCGCGGTCCTCCCCGTGTCCCATTTTGTTTCGTAGTCCTGCCTACCGGATAATAGTCGCTGCTGTGTTCGGGAGGAAGTTCAGTCCGAGCCTCGATTCCCCTAGGAGGAATCGTCTCCCTTCTCCTGGATTATCAATTTAGCAATTAGCGGGGGGAGCATGGCGATTTATCTGTCTTATGCGTTGTGATTGGAGAGTTTGGGATACCAAGTTGCGGTAGATTGAGGCCCTAGAGTTTGGGGCTGTTTGATTGGTTCGTATTATGTGTGATGATGTGATCAGTTGAGTCCTCATTTGTGGGTGGAGGAATTCAGGCAAGGGCAATTGCTTACTCTACTCTATTCTGCCTTGTTTGCATCAGGAGGTCTGCGAAATTGGTTGAATTGCTGTTAGCTGCTGACCCCTCACTAATTCAGCAGCGTTAGTGGGGTGCTCTTTTACAGCTTGGTCGGTTCGTGATGGCGGATGGAGAGCCGTCTGACTTCACTTTCTGCAAGGTTTATATACTTGCCTCCTACTGTTCATCTGTTCAGTTACTTGTTATTGGTTATCCCTGCTAGGGGATGTTCGTACTCAACCAATCATATTCGTAATGGATTGTATTGCTATCGATAGAGGAATTGATCTGCCAATCTTCATTGACTGATTTAATCACCATCTAAGTTGCAGAGATATTTGCTTATACAAAATATGACCACCACAAAATCTAGTACTACCTCCATTTCATAATGTAAGACATTTTAACTTTTTGATTGTAATGTTTGATCATTCGTCTTATTCAAAAATTTAGTATAAATATAAAAAAATGATAAGTCATACTTAAAGTTCTTTTGATAATAAAGTTAGTCACAAATAAAATAAATTATAATTTCATTATATTTTGAATAAGACGAATGATCAAACATTGTAATAAAAAAGTCAAAACATCTTACATTATGAAACGGAGGGAGTAGGAAGCTTTTTTTTTCGGGAATAGGAAGAAGCAACATTTGAGGGATATAGCACTAAATTTACCTTCATTTCGGGAATTGGAATCAAGCTCAACAGGTTTTTTTTTCCCGCTGATTCCACCAAGCCCATTACGGTGGGAATCTTGTTAATCAATTCATATAATCTATCTTTATTGCTGCTGTACTAAAATTCGTTTTTGTAGTTGATATGCATAAGCACTAAAAATTAACAATTTCCTATCTGACGTGTCAATGGAGTGGGATTAGGCTAACTAGGTGAGCAGGGTACTGTTTGTTTGTTTCACTGGATAGAAGACAGGAGCAATGGAGATCTCAGTTTCATGGATTATTTGCTACTGTTTTACCTGCAAAATCTATTTCATATGTATATATGGCTCCTTTTTCGTGAATTGTTTTGTACTACCTCCGTTTCATAATGTAAGACATTTTGATTTTTTTATTGTAACGTTTGACCATTCGTCTCATTCAAAAATTAGTGCAAATATAAAAAATGATAAGTCATGCTTAAAGTTCTTGTGATAATAAAGTAAGTCGCAAACAAAATAAATGATATTCCATAATATTTTCAATAAGACGAATAGTCAAACGTTGCAATCAAAAAGTCAAAACGTCTTACATTATGAAGTGGAGGGAGTACTGTTTTAACTGCTTTTCTACGTGCCACTTGAATTTTTAAATCTGGAAACCATGAGTACAAGAGACATGTGTATAGATTGTTTTCCGTCTTCATTCTAATGAATTTATTTACTTTTTCATGGATATTTACTGTTCTAGTGGTCTAAGATTTAAACCTTCATTTTTAAACATTTGAAACAAGTCTTCTGTGACTTGTTATTATAACTTGCTTATGTTATTCTACTTTTTTTTTGTGTGGATGTAATAATTTCTGCATTTCTTGCGTTTTCTAGGTCGATTTTGCGGGGGATGGTCCATTGGAGTCACCTAAAGCTATCCCTGTGGCAAGTACACCTGGTGGTGATGGTGCAAGTGACTTAAAGACTAAGAAGATCCAGACAAACAGTTCAACTAAAGATGAAAGATCTAATTCTATATCTAGTAGCATTAACCGTGTATCACTTGAAGACTCTAATGGAAAATCAGATATTAGCGGAGAGAATGCACCGTCAAATTTATCATCTCAACCAAAACCTTCAAAGAAACCTGTCGTGCGTGCAAAAGTTCCTTTTGAGAAGGGCTATAGTCAAATGGATTGGCTAAAGCTGACCCGTACGCATCCTGATCTTGCAGGTAAATTATAAAACAGTAAAAGGCATTAGCTGCTACTGCCTGTTGATCTCTGTTATATTTTTATTAATGGATGGCTTGATGCTGTTGCATGATTAAATACCACTAGGAAATTAAAAACTGTCTTAGTTAATGTATTATGACTGCCTGAGACACTAAAGTTCATGATAACTCAGGCTACAAGGTCCATATATTTTGTACCAGCAGCAGATTATATCTGAATATATCATAGATATTAACATAGGAAAAAAAAACTACAAGCCGAGCAGACACATTTTGTTACCAGTGGATTATATCTGAATACGTCATGTTAACTTAAAAAGTTGTGAAGAACTACATTTTCTATTAGAGTAGCTTGCTGTTTTCATGTGGCATTCTTGAACCATGGGTTAGAAAACGGTGTTTTGTTTCTAGTTCTTATCTCATGGACCTAAGAACTAGTATGAACTTCTGTTATTTTTCTGAATAACTCAGGGGAGCTGTGTGTCGTCTCAATTAGGAGAAAACCCAGTACAAAAGGTCAAGAAAAACATCATGTGAACTTCTATCTATTCATAAGATAGATTGCTGTTTAACTATTTGTGGTGTAAATAAAACATCATGCTTTGTTCATAGATAACTGGCATAATGATTTTTATCCTATATCCTTAGGATATGTACATTATTTAAGATTTAAGTCTCTTGCTTGCTAGATCCTTTTGTCATTAGTCACTGGACTGCATTTTAAATTTGAGACAAAAATGTGAGGAAGGGAAATATAGGTGATTGGATGGACAATTTTGGGTTTAGTGAAAGAGTGATCGAGCAATGGAAAAATCTGACATTTGTGATTCCATTGGCATTGAGCGAGTACACAAAAAGCAACACTGGAAACCAACGGTTTAGAATGACTTTTTTTCCTAATTCAAAACATATACTTGTAAATGGTTGTCTACAGTACAGATGTGTAATCTGAAAATGTGAATGCAATTTTATCATATGGGACTAGACCATCACCCATAAACTTTAACAGAAAAGGGGAAAATATATCGGTGTGGCTTGTGCTTGTCTGTGCCAGTTGTAATTTGTCAACCTGTTTAAGCTTTAGTGAAGTATGCAGCACTGTTGTTGGTATTTATATATTACTCATTTTTCTATCTGTTTGTTTCATGTTTCCAAATTGATGTTTGCTGGTGAACTGATACTTTTGTTTTCGGCTCATAGGGCTGAAGGGACAGTCAAGCCGAAGATTGATTTCTCTGGACGAAGTTAAACAACATAAAACGGGAGATAGTATTTGGACCATTTTGAAAGGTCGTGTGTACAACATTGCTCCATACATGAAATTCCATCCGGGAGGTAACCATAAGTTTTGACTGATGCAGAATACTTATTTCAGTTCTTTTCATTACTGTTGTTCACATTCACATTTTCTGCTCACTTTTGATTGCTATGTCCTTCTATTTTACCTATAACCAGTATTTTTATGGACATTTGCAGGAGAAGATATGCTTATGAAGGCAGCTGGAAAAGACTCCACTGCTTTGTTCAGTATCCTTCTATTATTATTGCCCGTGCTTTTAAAATTGCCTGCTACCCATTGTAGCATGCTAGCAAAACTTGTTGCATCCTCTGTTCACTATATCGGTAGACTGTTCTGGGCTTATTGTGAATTTTTAACTCATATGCTCCTTATGGTGTTTAGCTAGCTGGCATGCCTGCAGGGATTTCTATTCCTGAATATATATAATTCTTAATTTGGTTCCTTTACTCCCCTATAGACAAATATCATGCGTGGGTAAATGCAGAGTTCCTCCTGGAGAAGTGCCTTGTTGGATTCCTCGATCCCAATGAATAGCTATGCCATTGGGCCTGAGGCCAGCACTCCGTTTCCTCTTATCGACGACACCCTGATGCGTATGAATGGCAAGGAAACAGTTTGAAGAATGTAAACAAGTGTTTTGCTGCAATACTATGCAGATAGATGCTGCTTAACATTTTAGAAGAAAGAAGAGTTAGAAACTTGATCACCATACTTCTGTACAAATTTCTTCACAATTGATTGCTGAAGAAAAAGAACATCTCCATTCATATGAAGCAATTGATAATGCTAGGATGTCAATAAAATGTATGTGTTTTAGATGATATTGTGTATCAAACTTCACTGAACTGATTGGTGATTGCTGTTCGATCTCTCTAGGCGTAATAGTGATTAAACAAGAGAAGCTAACCTTGAGACTTCATATACATATCTCATATGTTCTCCTTTCCATTTCTTGAGGCAATTGAGTGTTCAATCATATAATCATTGTGACGCCAAATTTTACGACAGGAGTATCAGATTTAGCTTTAGTTTATCTGATTGCTCCAACTTTCAAGCAGGGCCACAGAACCAGATGCTGGAAATCTGTATATCGGCTCCATCAGATTCTGATCTTGACTTGTTAGATGAACACAGTCCGTCCAATCTGCCTTTTTGTTGGAACTCCACTTCACTTGGCAAACATCAAAAGAGACGGGCAGACGGCCCATGTTTATTGGATAGAGCCGTACGCTAGCTAAGGCATATATCGTAGATAGATTTTCCCTTTTGCACTTTAATCAATTACATGCTTGCTAGGGGGTCTTAACAAGCATACATCATCCCTTTCAAGAAAGAGGCTATTGTATTTTTGCCATCGTTTTAAGGTCTAACTATAATTTTGCTCTACTTTTCAGCTTAGTGCTTTTGCCCTTGTTTTTTGAAATTGAGATTTGTGTTTGCCCCTATTCGGTTAAGTGGTTTTAATGGTGTTAGAAACCAAGTCAAAACATGCTTAAAATTCATACCAAGACTACGCTTAACCTATTTTTCAACAAATTAATCTATAAAAAACCAGGTTAAAACATAGATGAAGATAATATATAAATAATTAATATCAAAACAGAGGCAAAATCACAAAATACTTAAAAAGTAAAAGCAAATTTACAAATGATATATATAGATTTAACACCGTTAAGTGGACCTAACAGAATAGGGGCAAACATCAGCTTCCGTTTCAAAAAACAAGAGAAAAACACAAATTTAAAAAAGCATGGATAAAATCATAATTAGGGTTAAAAATAGAGATAAGAACATAGTTGTCCCTTCAAGAGAAGATGCATACATCATGCCTCTGATTAACTGATCAATATGCTCCGTGAGTGTTCACTGGTAGTATAAAATGATACTACCTCCGTCTCAAAATATAGAGACTTATGTCTTTTTTAGGAGATTAATGTTGAGAGAATAAGTGTTGTGATTGGTTGAGGGGAGAAGATAGGTAGAAAAATTAAATGAAGAATGATTGTGATTGGTGGAGATGTGGTAGGTGGGTGTAGAAGTAGTTGTATTTTGAGACAAATTTACATTGCTCGGGTAGTTATATTTTGAAACAGGGGAGTACTCCACAGGCATACCAATTTAGGGGCTATTGCATTATTGCCCTTGTTGTAAGGTCTAATTGTGTGCTTTGTGATTTTTCTCTTGTTTTCTTAAATTAAAACTTGTGTTAGCCTCTACTCCGTTAAGTGGTCTTAACGGTGTTAAAAATCATGCCGAAACATGATTAAAATTCATGCTAATACTATGCTTAACCTAGTTTTCAACAAATTAATCTATGAAAAATCATGTTAAAACATAGGCAAAAATAATACTAAAATATTTAATATAAAAACAGGGGCAAAATCACAAAGTACTTAAAAAGTAGAGGCAACAAATGACATTCATATGATTTAAAACCATTAAGTGGACCTAATTGAATAGGGGCAGACACGAGCTTCAGTTTGAAAAAGCTAGGGCAAAAACACAAAGTTTAAAAAGTAGGGATAAAAGGCAACGTATCTGGTGGAAACCGATCTCTCCGTGCAAACTATGAAAACTTTAATCTGAGCCACACAATGTTGATCCAAGGGTGCGTTTAAAGGAGGTGGGAGGGGTGATTTGTAAAAGTGTATTGGTAAATCATCCCTCCCATCTACCTTGAGTTTTGCAAATCACCCTTCCCACATTTTCTGAGCGCACCTTTGGATCAACGTCGTGTGACTCAAATTGAAATTTTCATAGTTTGTACGGAGAGGTTGGTTTCCACAGATATATTACCGGGGTAAAATCACAATTAGGATTGAAAATAGCGGTAAGAACATAATTATCCCATCAATTTATTGATGCTTTGAGTTAGACAGTTCGCTAAGGTTCGCAAGAGATTTTTTGAACTTCTAAAGGAGTGCTACCATTTCATTAATTTAGGGTGAATAGGTAGGGTCCGTATCCTTTGCATTTGAGGCAAACGGCAGACTTTGCCGTTCCTTCATCCAGTCCAAAAAGCCTTGTCTGTTTTATAGTTGTGTCGGCTACTCTATCCATGAATTCGAAGAAGTCAACATTTATAATTTTTTCCAAACAATTGAACCTGCGTAATATACTTTTAGTGCAATACAAGTGGTACTGCTAGACCTGTATTTGAATTTTTTTTTCCCTCGATATTATTTTCAGTGATATATTAGGAACGAAGGCTAATAATCAAATCATAATATTGGAGATCTTGTAAAAAGCTAACACTTACCTCTATTACAACCGAGGTAGTACACACTACATTGAGACAATGTGAGTATTACGATGTGTGAGAACATGAAGATATTCTGTTCTTTAGTCATGATTGCATAAACCACTCTAATTGTTACTCTTATTTTAATATTCCACTTTATAGCCCGTTTTGTGGGAAAATCATAATCAAGTCAAAATAGCCCCCTCTCATACGCCAAGGAAAAAAACATGCCCTGCTGTTGCGTGGAGGTAGCAAGAATTGAGTTGCACCAGAAAAGAACGAATAAGGGGACTCGAATACCGCCGATCGCCTCTAGACTTGACCATCTCGTCATTCACAATTGTCTTTATACTCTGGACTAGTATGACAATGAGCTCGAGGTAGATTCACCTCATAGAAACGCCAGAAGAGCAGATACTAATCTGGTTGGTCTGCTGCGAATCCACGTCAAAAGAAATGTCCCAAATCAATTACTCATATGCGTGAACGGGGCAATTTTTGCCAAGCTATGTTGGGTGGGAGGACTTTTGCAACAAAATAGCTTATGAGATGAAATATCAAAACAATAGTATCTTTTCTTTCTAAATTAGCAACATTATAATAAGAGGCAGGGATGTTGTTACTTTCTTTAATTTAATTTGGTTGTCTAATCGCCAGCACTATGCCACTATAGGGTGTGATTGATTTTATGTATGTTGTTTGCAAAATTAGAATGGCATGGATCCAATTTGCCCTTTACTATGACATGTCAAAATTTACGTTGGCTTCAATGAGCAGTGTAGGCTTGTTTGGTAGATTGTGTTTATTTAGGCTGGTTGTATAGAGAAGCTATTTGGTTGCTTGGTTTTAGATACAGAAGCCAATAAAAATTATAGTGGACTTGTAGACCCATTTGAAACAACTTATCTTGTCCTTGTGCCATCCATAATTAATTTTTTCATTCATAGCAGGATTAAATTCATAAAAAATACTTGTAATATTAATGCTTTCCTTTTGTTCTAATATTTATTTATTAGCAGTCTAAATATGTTTGATATTAGATAAACCAGATAAAAATAAATGGTTATGATTCAACTTTAGGTTTTGCCATCTTATAGATAAGACAGAGCATACTAAAAGAGAAAACCACACATTAGGGTGCACTACATTCTTATGGGTAGTGCTAGCTTGCTTTATTGTAGATTGATGCTCTTGTGAGTAGTGATAATAACTAGGAATATTTGACATCTTGTGGACAACCATGTACTCATTTTTGGCCCCCCTGGCCAGGCCATCGGAAAACAAGGCTATGATTCGTTTCTCGTCAGCCAGGCCTGTGCTTCTTTCTGCATGTAAAAGCAGGTACAATAGAAGACTAATAGCCCGCTTATATAAGAGATTAGTTTATGTGGCAGTGAGAGAAATTTTGAAGATAGGGATGCTGCCGACTAGTCTGTAGCCAGCAAAGCTCTTGCTCCTAGACACTTTTGTACCCATGGGCTCTCTTACAGCTCACATTAGCCAATAGAAAAAATAAGCACGGTACCAAGTACTTGGAACAAGAGCCCAGCAAGATTAAAGAATTAGAAAAAATACTAAATCAAACTAGTACTACAGGATGACGTGGATATTTTGGAGCCCGTAGCTGTCTCTGCTATTGACCTTGCTCTAACGAGAGAGGCTGCCAACCAATCAACCCAACATTGCACCTACAGAATCAGGTTGGGGCTAGATGCACCAAACCAGACACACCCTATATACCTTTCTCTACTATTATCTTGCGGTGCTGGCTTTCTTATCAGCGGTAGTATTATGAGTATCCTAATTAACCACAAGGCAATGATACTATATAGCGGTAGAATATGACTATATGGGAATTGAGGAGAGAAGGATTGCTGTTTAACTCAAGTCGTGTAGGGCTTATTGGGGATTTGAGGCAAATGTAACCATCAAACTGAACCGTTTATATGTCAGAACGTCCAACCGTTGTTAATTTACTTTAAAAAAAAAGATGATTAACAATTTAACGCAATTTTCCTTTCAAAAAACAACTTAACATACAAGCGTTATGACACCTATGAAAAAATACAACGTCAATGTAGAGCTTTATTCTTATTTGTAGAGTGATATACACAAAAGAGAGAGGAGCACTCAACCCCTGGCAAGCAAGAATAGTGTTGAAGAAGAAGAATACTGTTCGCATGGCATGAATGATCAATGTGGTCGCTACTACGCTGATTATTCGGCTCGCCTGTATACCAAGGAGCCGTGAATCGTGTTCCCCTTCCATGTAATCTAGACATTTGTATTCTAATTATTCCAAACATTTTTATATTGTTTCTACAGTGGTATTTCTTAAAATAAACACTCTAAAAATTACACGGCCCCCTTTGAAAAATTATATATGCAATTAAAAAAATCAAAATGTCTTGAAGACACCAAAAATTTGTGGTAATTTATTGTAGTAATAATATCATTAAAATAATATTACTTTACTAAATAGTGAAACTTTGAAATCATTTTCAGATCAATCAAGCACAATACATTTGTGCATTGTTTTAATGTAATTTCTCCAATATGATAAGATGTGTGCCTGTCTTTTTTTTCCTCTGATTTTGACAAAAAAATGGTTCACTACTTGACTTCCAGCCTCTTTGACCTGGGGATTGTGATTCTGTCGTAGCATGTTGCAATGGCAAAGAGCACCACTAACAATGCTCTGGTCTGAGATAATCCGACGGGAGAGGTTGTGAAAATTGTGACACAGCTCGAGGAATGAACAAATGTAAAGGAAAAGAAGATAGGAACTGCTTACCGTCCGATACAGAGATGGGAGAAACCAAAGGAGGGCTGGGTGAAAGTGTATGCAGATGGAGCTTTTCTAGAGATAGAAAATAGAGTTGCGGGGGCGGTAATAAGAAATATAATAAAAAAATGAAAGGGGTGAGTTTATGGGGATCTGGATTATCTTTAGTCAATGACAAAAATCACCGCACATAGTAAAATGAGTCTTAAACTACATTAGAAAACAATATTTTACAGTCGATCACTACAGCAATAGTGTAAAACAGGAAAAATCACAATACCTATTCACCGTTTACTTTTTACTATAGCGATCGATCTCAAGCATTCGTTGTGAATCAGATGGCTAAAAACATCCGAAGTCAACGTACCGCGTAACTCTGCCTTCATATGGTGAAGCCAGAGGATCTCAATTCAGTTCATGGCGGTTGCAGCAATGCTGCCTACATTTATAGTGGAATCGGGGATACTACGTTTGCAGAGAACATCAGGCTTGGCTGCAGGGTTAGGAGTTAAAAAGGTGTTAGAGACTGACTCCTTGGACTTTGAGGTTGTCCAAATGGTGAAACATAGAAGGAGACCAACAGAGTGTTAATCGAAGATCTCAAAGTTGTGTTGTCGAATTCAGGAATTGGAGCTGAGATGGAATCGTTCGGCGAATATGATAGCACACGAGCTGATGAAAGAAGGCATATCAAACAGTTGTATCTCAACATTGGTATTCCCCTGGGTTTTCTTTCGGGTTTGTTAGACGTCGATAGTTAGATTTTGGATTTGTTAGGGAGGTGTGTTACCCTTAAAAAAATGATCTGGTCTGTTGGTGACATGGATGCCTCACAATTAATT
The DNA here is from genome assembly GCA_000325765.3 of Leersia perrieri. NCBI lineage: Eukaryota > Viridiplantae > Streptophyta > Magnoliopsida > Poales > Poaceae > Leersia > Leersia perrieri. The sequence goes on from CM002485.1 coordinate 5,956,710, forward strand.
ATCGCTACAGTTAAAAAAAGCTTAGTGAAAATTTTCTCTCAAAACTCGAGCAAAATACAGTAGCTACAGTGTAAAATACTAGTACTATTTATTTAATGTTCTAATCGCAGCTACAGTTCCCCTGTATTACTGTTGGGGAGACTTGCCTTCCGATGACAAAGACCTAAATTTCCATAGAAAATAGACCAGCTTAGGCGAGTTGAATATTCTTGTCGATAAGCAGCTAGTGAGTATCTTGATATTGAGAATTTAGAAAACAAAAAGAATTTAGAAAATCCTAGCTTTTGGCTACTAAGTTTATTTTCTCAGAATCTAGAATAAACATGAAAATAAAAAAATATCTAAAGAAGCTAATAATTCTGGGAATAATGCAGCCGTAACATTTTTTTTCAAACGATCCCAACATGGGCAGCTCAAGTCAAGAACTCTCAAGATGTACTGATATAAAGGTCAGTCCATGTCCATTATATTACGAGCCTCACAAAGACGAATCTCCAAACAGTTTGGTCAAGTTGGTTGTGGCGGCCGGACTTATGGTTTACGTACTTGATCAACACCAGCATCTTCCTGCCTTTTGTGTAGGACGGCACAAAGTGGACGCGTGAAAAAACCAGCCATTTTTCTTTCTGCCAAAAATTGTACAGGTGAGATTGATTGCACCAGGCACCAGCTACCACTAGTTGACGCCACAGTAGGCTACAAGTCTGCGATGATGTTAACCGAGATCAAATAACATGTCCATTTTTAAGCGGGAGAATTTCCTGCTGTTAAAGCCCTCATAAAAAAACTATTTGTACTATATTATTCTCCCACAGAACATTAGTGTTATTTAAAAATAAATTTATGGTTTTTAACAGAGATACCCGCAGTTGTAATTATCTGCTTGTCAGGTAATCAGCTGTAGACAAATTTTAATCTGGAACTTAATTTTATAATAAATTTATGTTGGGGGTTTTTTTCAACATTTTTTAAATTTCTATCTTTGTTTTTTGGACCAGTATTATAGGACTATAACAGTCTTACTCTAACTCTTTTTTGCCGGGTACTCTAACTTCTTCTTATTGCTTTTGAGCTTAATTTTGAAATCGATTTTGATTGTTAATTAAGCCAGTAAAGCTACGACTGATATCCACATATCTCAATCAATCAGGCACTATCTATTCCAAAACGAAATCAGGAACTATATCCGATGACTTTTACAACATACTGAGATCATTAAAGATTATTTTTCCCAAATATATCAGCATTTTGTGAAGTAAATAATTGGCCGTTGTTTCTCGGAAGTGGTTCCTTAGTAAACGCATGGTCTGTGGTCTAGCTCAAGCCTCTTGGTCAACTTTCAGTTTCACTGCTCGTGTACTCCAAACTACAAGTTGGCCGTGTGGTCTTTGAAATGTACGTTGATTGTTCATGCTTAGATTTGAACCACTCTCCCTGTTGCATATCTTTTTAAAGATTCTCTGTTGACCATAGCTGTCGTGAGATAGCTAATCTAGTACTGTTAATACAATTTATCCTTGGTTTGCATTCGTTTTGATACTTAGGAGTCTTGTGATTTAGACGGCCGGGGAAGACTCGTGAGTGTATGTGATATGCAATCACATCTTTGTAATCGAAACACAAATGTGAACATGTAAAAACCAAGCATATTGTGAATCGTTGTCATTGTTTGCTCAATGTGATCCTGCTGCTCTTTGCTTTGTCCATATATTCTACGCACTACTACAAAATACCTAATACGTGACGGCTTCATAGGTGATGGTTACCCTAAAAACGCCACCTGTCGTTTCCTGCCTAGGGATGGTTAAAAAGTTAATAACCGTCACCTATAGTAGCGGCTCTTACAAACAACTACCACCTATAATGCTGAAAATAGGTGGCGTACTATAGGTGATAGTTCGTGTTAAAAACCAATAACTATGTTGATCCACCACATATATAATGTCATCGTTCTCTCCCCCAGTCCTTCTCTATCTCTCACTCACTCTCTCTCACCTCTCTCAATCTCTCTCTCTCTCACACACACTTAAACTCGCTCACTCTCTTTGTTGGCCTCCCACGGAGATAGAAGCGCTGGTGGCCTGAGCTCCGGACGGCCAGATCTGGCCGCTCGTCTCCTGGCGGCGGTGAGCACTGCGGCCCTAGCTCCCTCTCCCCCATCCTGACCAGTGTGGACTGGGGAAGGTGGAGGCGCCGGCGACTCCGAGCTCCGACCGGCCAAATCTGGCCGTCGGCCTCCCGACAGCGACGAGCACGGCAGCCCCACTACCTCTCCCCCATCCCGGTCAGTGTGGACCGAGGAAGGTGGAGGCGTCGGCTGCCCCGAGCTCCAGCCGGCTAGATCTGACCACCGGGAGGGCCGGTGACGGCGAGCACGGCGCCCCCCGCTACCTCTCCCCCATCCCGGTCAGTGTGGACCGAGGAAGGTGGAGGCGTCGGCTGCCCCGAGCTCCAGCCGGCTAGATCTGGCCACCGGCATCCTGGCGGTGGCGAGCAGAGCTCGGGGTAGCCAGATTCAGCCGCTACGAGCACGATGGCCGCCGCCGCAACACGTCACCGTCGTCGTCCCGTTGCCTCCTGTCCTTCGCCGTCCTTGGCTCCTTCTCTCCTCTACTGCAATATTTTTATTTAGGGCTTCTTTACGGTACTCAATACTAGTATATACTGGTCAATTATACCAATGAATGAATGATTGAGATTAAATTATACTAGTGGCCAGTATATGATAGTTTACACCTGTAGTATGCAGTAATATAAAGCATTTGTATAGAAAGGACGGTCCTAACTATATAACCGCATTATGCAAGAAGCTAAATATCGTGAATTTAAAAATTAAAGTCGATGGTGTGATGGATAATTTGTTAAGTTAATAGATCCATTACTATAATAATCGCATAAATTAATGGATATATTTCATCTATACTACTTTCTCCTAGGATCAGTATTGGGTACCATAAGAGAACCCTTTATTTATGTGTTGATTTGTGATCTGTGATTTCTATTCTTTGAGAGAAATCTTATCTTGTGATTATGATTCTGCCATGGGAATGGATATGTGTTGATTTGGAGATGGGGATGATAGGAATGGGTATGTGTTGATTTGGAAATAGGGATGGATGTGTCGACTAGATGAGCATCAGCTCAGAGTGGAGCTTCTTTTGTGTAGAGAAACGTTATAGGTGTCGGTTGTGATAACCGGCTTCTAAAGTAGTACCTATAGTCCCTCTTAAAGGTGACACTAGATAGGTGGTTTAAAAAACCGCCATCTATAAGGTGTTACGAACCGTCACATATAAGGGTTTGTAGCAGTGGCATTTCAACTGAAGTATGCGTACTCCGGTCCCACCACAAAACAAGAAAAAGGAATAGTAGCTTGTAATTATACGTGGCCATTGAATCAGGCCCTATGAAGCTTTAATGTCTTCCTCTCCGCAATATATAGAACTTTAATTGTATCGTTGGATTAGTCTTCTACTTTCTCTGTTTCGTAATATATGACGTTTTAACTTTTTTCTTATAAAGTTTGACTGTTGGTTTTATTAAAAATTTTAGTATAAATAAAAAAGTTAGCTATGCTTAAACTATATTGTATAATAAAGTTATAAAAAGATAAATGATACTCGCTCCGTCCTTTAATATAAAGCGTCATTGTTTTTCGTAAAGTTATTTTTTAAAAGTTTTGACTAATAATTAAACTAACCATATTGATGTTTAGTGTTATGCATATGACATTATTAGATTTGTATTTGAATGTGTTTTCATGTGATGAAAATTTTATAGTTTTTGATAATTTCTTATTGAATGATTTAGTGGTCAAAGTAAAGTATTGTAGACCATGTACAATTAAAATACGTCTTCTATTTAAGGACAGAGGAAATACTTTATAATTTTTTTAATTTTTTAGTAAGACGAATGATCAAACGTTATAAGTAAAAAAGTCAAAATGCTTCACATTATCAAATGAGGGAGTATAAAAATAAATCAGTTTATATAGTAGGATATGTTTTTGGTTGGCTTCACGCAAATAGCACTACCTTGCACACGAAAAAAACACTTGTAATTAAAAGGTGAAAGCGAGGAACAAATTATGGGAGAATTAGAGAACACATCAGCAACGTGCGCAGTCGAAAAGATTCGAGGAGATTTAGGTTAACATGCAGAGCTCCCTAGCTCTCGATCGTACAAACCAAGCTACCAGCTGCCGTGAGATTCTCCATCTGGCTTTGATGTTACGTTCGATTATTCGAATGTATGTATGTTTCTACTAGCTAATTAGTGTGCATCAAAGGGTCAGTATTGTGAAAGGACATCTCCTCTCAATATATCTAATGATTCAGAGAAACTCTTGTCTAATCAACTATTACTCGCCTTGTGTTTTATAAGCTCCATGACAGTGTACTATGATTCAACTTGTATATGGGATAAACCGGTGTCTTTGAATCCAATACCTACCTAATAAACTTCTCGTAGTCTCTCGTTGTAATCTTGCGGCTCCATGTCTCGCAATATTATATCAAGCAATATTATATCAAGTATGCCTTCCCTAGAGCCAAAAACCCAAGGGAAAGGTGCAAAAACCCTCTAGGGAAACACTCCACGGGAAACGATCAGTTCCCTACAGTTTTTGCAAAAGAAACCTAGGGAAAAGCAAGTTCCCTTGGGTTGTTGCCCCTAGAGAAAACTGTCCACCTGCTGAGAATCATATGACGTGTAAAGAAACTGTCCCTTGGGTCCCTTTTGACACCCTAGGGAAAGAAAATATGCATTTTTTTTAGGAATTTCATATTGAATTTCAATTCATATTTTCTTTCAAATAAATATTACATTTCATGATGTCATGCAAATTAGCATTACAAAAAACAAACTGGTGTTGATCAACTTCTGCAACCATATATTATCATTAAACACCAAGTACAAAATAGAGTTTAAACCCACTACCAACAAAGAACTCAAACAAGATTCTTTAATTATATGGCCTCGAAATTGCATGATTCCACTTCATTACACTATTGAGCTTGCTATGAATCAACTTTGTCCAGAAGTTACCTATATGAGCACAACCAATTGAAATTAAACAGGGCCAAGTTCATGTAATGGTGGGAGAAATTAAGTTGCCGCCACTGCTAGAAGATCTTGATCAGCTACAACATTGAACGCATTAGCTTCATTTTCCACTCCATCTAATACCTGTCACCCTGTAAAAGAAATAATTGTAACAATTTGATTGAGAAAATGTAGTGAATAATCAATTTGTTCCCAAGTATAGATTAAAAGCTCATTTCTGTTTGTCTTTCTTCCACCTAAATCTATTCTGGCAATCTGAGCAAGGACAAACAACTCAAACTTCATTCTGGAGTAATGTTTCTAAAAACAATGCCTTAAGTTACAGAACTTCATGACGTAATGTTTGTGTTTAACTTTAAAAAGTGATAATATAAGTTTCTACACAACCTTACCATGAATAAAAGAACTTAGTGTAACTAAAATTTAACTTGTAAAGGAACAATTTATACAGTAACATGAGAAAACAATGGTAAACTTGTTGCCTATTTTCAGCAGCGAGTAGATCAACCGTTCTTGAATATTTTGTCACCAGTAGCAAACTCTAAAGTTTTCCTGCATTTGTCTAACATAGCAAACAACAAAATTATAAAGCAAAATCTTGTAATTTCCATTAAATCGAAGTCCTGAATATAAAGACTGGAATTTTACCTTACTTATCTTGAGCTGTAGACCACACCAAGAAGATAAGTTAAAACTTTTTGCTCACCGAGATTCAACCTGTACCGAAATTAATTTTTGAGACTCCAAAAAAGAAAGAAAAGAAGCCACAAGAGGAATTTTTGGCTCCTTAGCTACATAACAGCCGAAAGAAAGGACATCACCCTAAGTATGGGTGGCTGCCAACAAGATCGACATGGGAAGAGATGGCTGACCTCAATACCTCATGGATGTTACTAGGTGAAGTCCCAAGCTCTGTTTTGTGGTAAGAACTCAAGGAATGTAATGGGTTAGAGAAGACGCACTTGCAACATCGATCTGCAAAAAGAATTCGAGAGAAGGTAATGGGTTAGAGAAAACGATACACTTCAAATATCGATCTGCAACAATCGACCTCCATAATGCTCTCTCCATGGTTTTGTGCAGCAAGGAGCTTCGATTTGGACGGCAGCTAGATCAGAGTTAGGAATTGGAGAGGGATTTGGGGGAGATTGGAAAGGGATTTGGGAGAGATTGGAGAAGCAGCAAAGGGGATCTGGAGAAACAACAGTGTTACATTGGATAGAGTTGGGGGAGGAGCAGGATATTTTACTACCACCCTTCCCGCAAAAATTTTAGGTGGTGGGAGTTTTGCCTCCAAAATTTTCAGTGGGACCCTTCAAAATTTTCGGTGGGACCCACTTTGGCTACCACCACTCACTTTGGCTGAACTATGGTGCTGACGTGGCAGAAGTTCCCTAGGTGCATATTGCAACTCTAGGAAACATAAAACTTTTCCTTGGGTTCTTAATATTCACCCTAGGGATCTTCAGTATCCCTTGGTTGTAATTTAGACTCTAGGAAACATTTTTAACCCTACGGAAGCTATTGATTTCTAGTAGTGATGTTATGGTCTACGTCAAACGTTTTACCTCCCAGAGATGAATGAACAAACATGTCTTGTGTTTCTTTAAGTTCTTGGTCCTCTTTGTTCTCCTCTCTTTCATCATTGTTCGACGGCTCCTTCTCATCGTGCATTGTCCAACATGCATAGCCTGACAAAAAAACCCTTCGTATAAAATCACTTTGTCTTCATGTACTTTATCGCCCCACAAATTCTGATTCTTGCCGTCCATGCAAGGACACCACAATGATTTGTCTTTCTTTGAAAAATATCATTCTCCACGGTACTTAAAAACTCCACAACTCATATCCAGTACTCTTGGCTCAGCCGATTTTTGTCGTACATCCAACTTCTCTACATCTACAATCAAATTAAATCATTAGTGGTTATTATTAAAATTATAATACACATATAATTAAAAAACCTCAAATTAGGATTTAATTTTTTTTTTTGCAAAAATCGCCCCTAGACTCCCACCCAAAACGTGAATAATGAAATGGGTTAGAATACAATGTTTTTTACTTGGTTGGGGACTTGAGGTATATGTAGTAGACCATTTTTGTTATTGATTTCGTAGCATGAAACCGTGTTAGATTATTTTCATAATTTGTAAACGGTTTTCGGGATAATAACTGTTGCCTATATATATGAACACATCTACCAAGGTCTCTGACTTTAGGACCATGACAGATGGTGTACATAATCTGTAACGGTTTGGGAATGTGGACCATGACCGATGTCACGGTTCTATACAGCGAACTGTTACGGACGTGTCCGTGTCGGTTTTTTTACCATGACAGATATCATTGTATCCGTCACGGCCTGTGACAATCTTCTATATCGCGTATGGTTCTACTCATGGCCCGTCACCTGCACTGTAGGGCCGCGTTGCCCCGTTACGGATAAGCAGTACCCAATGAGAGGATCTGTACTGGTGGTTAATGTTGTTTTTTCTTTTCTCATTAATTGTAGTATTTGGATGATTAACCTATGGTGCAAATTATCTCATTTTTCTTCTTTCATAAAATTACCCTTAGTTCAATCTATATGTGATGTAAATTACAATAAACTATACAACATTGATTGTTTATTCTTTTTTATCATCAATCAAGCTAATTGTATATATGGAGTGGAATTTACGGCGTTCAGCTACGAAGTAAATCCATCTTGCACCTTAACTTCTATTAAACCTGTTCATGTTGGGTCCGGCTCGGTCGACTCGACCCGACCCAAAAAGCCCGAGCCCGACCCGTCCTACTTAGGCGTCGGGCCGGGCTCGAGTTTGGGAAGTGGAGCCCAAAAGCCCGAAAAAAGCCTAAAAATTAGAAAAAAAAAACTGAAAATGCCTGACAAAACCCGGACCGGCCTGATAAAGGTCGAGGATCGGGCTAGGCTTAGGCTTTGTTTTTTTGCTACTTTGTCAGGCCGGGTCGGGCTTGGGCCTGAGATTTTTGGCCGGGCTTTTCCCAATCCCGGCCCAGCCTAGCATTTGAACAGGTCTAGCTTCTATCATTATCATTCAATACTCATGTAGCAACGGTGCATGGCTTCATCTCGTTGTAAAGGTTTGAAGCATAGTCTTTGGGAGTCCATAATCCCTAGTCGAAGAGATATTTAAAACTGCCCCAAGAAATGTTACATTCGATTATTTGGATCTCTATATGTTTCCGCATTTTAAAGGATGTTTATTAAAAAAAGGCTGACTTTTATGGATATGTATCTCATTAGTTAAACGAAAAGATTAAAAATACTCCTCTAGCTCATTGCTAATTTCGTATTGATCAATGGATACATACGGCTGGCCTGTTTGAGAGGGCTTTTGTTGTTGGTACAGAGAAATTGAATCATTTTATTTTATTTTAGTGTATAAACAACAATGACACCAAAAGAGGTGTCAGTAAAATTGTCCTGTAGCTTACACATGAGCGATATTTACATAAACTATCATTTTTCAATGTTTTGTTGTAAAACAGCTTGCTTTAAATATCTCAAAAACTATGCAACATTTTCTGATCTGGGCATTATGTAGAGTACCAGTGCTATCATATATCTCAACTTTAACTTGATCAACAATCTTAACTAATGAAAAGGGAATCTCAATATGCCATCAGGATGAGCCACATCATCCGGTTAATATTAGCCCTTGGATTTACTAAGAGACAAAAAAAAAGAATCAATTTTAACCGTAGGATGAAATGTATTACCTCCGTCCCAAAATATAAGAGTTTTTGACTTGTCATAGCCTTCCAGATACTACTTTGATTAAAAATATTTGTAAAAATATGTTATTTCAATTAAAATAGTTGTATATTATAATAGTTTGTTTAATGATGAATATAATAACATTGTTTTTACGTTATAGTTCATTTTGAGTTTTTCACTATCAATAATCAAAGTTTAAAATGTTTGATTTTGACTTTTCTAAAGCATGAAATCTAACCGGAGATGGGTCGCTGCCTTGCGCTAATGAGCGACCGCGACGTCCGTGCGACATCTGTCCCCCCACCACCCACACATGAGACTACTAGTAGCATTACAGACATACATGTAAGTAGTTTTTTTTGCTATTAGGTTGTGCATATTTTTTTCTTCTTATGAAATTTTCTCTTAAATTACTTATCCGATCTATAATCCGATTACACCGTTGTGTTCATAACAATTATATCTTTACAATAAGATCTCACATGATTATATTTTGATGAAAAATCACAAATTAGTTCTGGGGATGTAACTTTTAATTCTAGGAATGTAATTTTTAATTTTAGGGATATAACTTTTAATTCTGGGGATGTAACTTTTAGTTCCGAGAGATGTAACTTCTATAGGATGTAACTTTTGTTCTAGAGGATGTAACTTTTAATTTGAAAGGATGTAACTTTTAGTTCTGAGGGGTGTAACTTTTAGTTCCAGAGATGTAACTTTCCATATGATGTATCTTTAATTCTAGAGGATGTAACTTTTATTTGTGAAGGATGTAACTTGTATAGGATGTGGATGTAATTTTTTTAGTTCTATGGGATGTAACTTTTCTATAGGAGGTAACTTTTTATTCTTTAGAGGATGTAATTCTTTTAGAGGATGTAACTTTTCAACCTATGGATGTAACTTTAATTCTTATAGGATGTAACTTTTAATCCTTTGGAGGATGTAACTTTTAGTTCATTGGAGGATATAACTTTTATTCCTGAAGGTATTAATTAAAGTTACTTTCTTTTTGTTATAAGTTACTTTTATAATATATGTAAATTATTTTTAAACTTTACTGAATTTACTTTTGTATGTCTAAGAAGAAACTTAGTGAAATCTAAAAGTAATTTAGACATATCATAAAAGTAATTTGTGATTTTTCATCAAAATATAATCATGTGAGATCTTGTTATAAAGATTTAATTATTACGAACACAACGGTAATCGGATTATAGATTGGATGAGTAGTTTAAGAGAAAATTGTATTTTAAGTATATTTAGATGGTGTCTCTTATAGATGGAGTGGTAGCTGGTTTAGACAAATCAGCTACCACTAGCTGTCTAGTCACGTCCCTTCTAAAATTTGTTATATTTTAGGATTGAGGAAGTACATTGTAACTCTACTCTTTAGATGGCAGAGGGGTGTGTAATTGTTAAAAGAAGAGAGATGGAATAGCTTAAAAAGCATTGTGCACATGAGGATACAGTGATCACAGGTGGACACGTGAAGCTACAGCATAGGGGAATGCGATTGTATTTTTGCACCTCCTATAGTATACTCCTACTTATATTTATATACAAATTGTTCATTTGCCTATAATTTTAAATACGTTCTCAAATTTGAATGTATAAACAAGGTAACGGATTTAGTTAGTTGAACATGAGTATTCCACTATTCCGGACCCTAAAAATGCTTAAAACTGTGCATACATATAAAATATATGGGCTGATATTGTATCAAATAATTAGCCACACACTAGACATATAATTGTATATGGCTGACACCATTAGTAAAAACTGTAATAATAAATTAACCTTTCATTAAAAATTATATTGATAATGAAAATTTGGTAGGATGACAAATCAGGATATGGTTATGTACATAGATTGCCTATCAAATCCATTTTCTGAATACAATCCAAGTATGCAAAGCAAAATTAAATTGGCTAAAACCAAACAGCTATAAGGGTGATCACGCGGTCGCACTCGTTTTTATTCAGCTGAAAGACGGGCCGCACATTTCAAATTAACTTACAATATTAATATAAATGAATCATTCAAAATTCAGCAAAGGGGAGGTATTGATTAGAGCAATGTATGCTATATTATTTGTTTTATGATATTATTCTCTCAGAGTTGTTAATAGAACATATTTGGACTGTTAATTATCATTAGAAATGTAAACTAACTCCTATAAATTACATGTAAACATATATAATAGATAGAGAAGTTATGCTCGCACGGACACTATAATAAAATAATTATATATCTTATATGCTTTCAATGATAATTTCTTCAAATTTATATTATCAGTAGTATATTTTGTTACACAATATTTTTCAAAAATATAAAATGATGGCTATAGTCGCACAAATTTGAGACTAATGCACATTAGTGTACGTAACGTAGGGGCCCAAACAATACACCACGCTGGCGTATTGATATGGAGGAGAGACAAGGTGCAAGGATAGTGGGGTTAGGGTACCCTCGTGTAACTTGAGCAAACTTCTAGTTGATACATTGATAAAAAAAGTAAATTAAAAAACAACAGTTATTATTGTCTAAGTTGTATAAAACTATTTAAATTTCAGCACATGACACCTAACTTATTATTTGACCATGATTATTATAAATTCTGAAATTATATATCAAACTTATAAGTTCTTAATTTACCCATCATATACAAGTTAAAGCCATCATCTAAGTTTAAGCATTTTAATTTCGCTGTAACAACAAGTCAAAATTGTTAAGAATGTGGTTTTTGTGAAACCCTTGGACCGTAATACTTGATTTGTGTGCCATATATCAAAATCTCAATGGTTTTGTGTAACTTATAGACTATAAAATTGGTGGTTTGCAAAATCTACTATTAATTAAATGTGGAGTTGACAAGTTTACTGCATGCATCTAAGTCTTGCAAAATTAGACCATTGCATTTTCTAGTTTGCGACTTACCGCGTGCTTATGTATACACACGGTAAATTAGCGAATGTTAAAAATAAACACTCGGTAAAATAAGTAAGCACACGGGAGCTTAATTCCTACCTTAGGCGGTGATTGTTTATAGAGTGCTTACCGAGTGCTTTTTAAGAACTTAGTATTTGGTAAGCACTCTAATATTTAATGAAAAATTATCCATTTAATCACCCTAGATCCTGGTGCAGAAAACCAGATAAAAAGGCTATATTATCTATATTTTTGAGATAAAAAAATATATCCCAGTGATGTTAATACTCTAAAGAAAAAATGTATTGCTGATATTGAGAATTTGGGAAACAGACTTCCTGCTAATTCCATAAACAAACCAACAATAAATTACTTTTTTTGGGGGGGTTGGGGGATATATTGCCTAAAGAAAAGAAAAAATGATTTAATATAGAAGTGAATAAAGTTAGAAACAATCAATGTGTTACAGTATTGAAAATAAATTAAAGCAGTTTTGTTTGCAAAACTCTCCCATCTATACTTGAAAAGAAAATGGAGTATAAATTGAAATCGAAAATCTAACATGTATCCCCCGCATTCAATTCTCACGCGTACGGTAGCATACCAGATTGCCAGCAAACTACTGTCTCCGTCCTAAAATAGATGACGTTTTGGGTTTTGGTTTTATAACGTTTGACCATCTGTCTTATTTAAAAAATTATTAAAAATAAAAAATAATAAGACACATCTAAAGTATTTTTGATAATAAAATAAATCACAAATAAAATAAATAATAATTTTTTAATTTTTTAAATAAGATGAGTAGTCAAACATTATGAAATAAAAACTCAATCTCATAGAAATAACTTTTGCACTCCCCCCAAGTCGCATGGAGACCAAGCTCCAACGAAACAGACGACGAAGCCACCCGCACTGTAGCTCGCGCACCGAGGAGTCGACGACGACGGCCGATTCAGTGCGGACGCGGGGTTTTGGCGCGCGTTCGGCGCCAAAATCATCTTCCGCGCGCCAATATTCGTCCCCGCACACCTTTGTCCCCAATCGTTTCGGCGGAAGCAGCCATGGCGCGGGAGGAAGCGGTGGCGAGCGTGGCGGCTGCACGGGAGCGGAAGGCGGCAAAGGCGGCGCTGGGCCGCAGCGGCACATCGGCAGCGAGCTCCATCCCTGTTGACTCCACGCCGGCATTCTCGGAGGATCCGCGCGCCACTCCAACCTCCACCAGACGCCTGTTCGCCGGCAGCCAAATCTCGACCAGTGGCCTGTTCCCCGCGGCCCCATCCACCGGTGGCTGCTTCCCCGGCGCCCGAACCACCACCGGCAGCCCAAGGATCCCCGCCGCCCTAACCTCAACCTTGGCGGCTCAATCTTCATGGATGCCTCCTCGTCCATTATTGAATCCTGCATACTTAGATCCAATAAATTGGTAAGCCAATTATACTATGGTGGCAGAGCTGTTGATTTATATCTTGAATTGTGATATTGTTGTATTGCTCATTTGGGAAATGAAAAAAGTAGAAGTATTGGTGTAGTGCTGATCTATATTACTGGAGTGCTTGCTGTATTGCTCATTATTTCCTTTAATTATGATTAGGCTTGATGTACATTGCAACTTTGCTTGAATGTATTGATTTCCTGTCAAAACAGATAGTGGCCACATACCTTATTTATCAAAGTTGCAGATAGATAATTGTGTACTTTGCAGGGATCATGAACCAACACCAGATGGTGGATTCCTGAACTTTCTTCGAAGCGAAAGTCACCTAGTCCCTGAAAACTCTAACCTTGTTGGGGGAACCAATAACCCTGACATTTCCCAATTTTACCGGTTACCAGTAGTTGAAAAAATTGGCACCCTTCCCATATCCCAGCCAAATGTCAATGACAACGTTGACAATGAAGAACAGGTTAGGACAGAGAAGCGTATAGTTTGGACACCAGAAGAAGACTCCAGACTGGTAAGATCATTGTTCATATGTCATGTGTAACTAGTTACTAATATTGAAGCATTATTAGTTCTCAAGAAAATATTTTTTTAATTACAGATGAGTGCATGGTTAAAATGCTCAATGGACTCAATACAAGGAAATGACAAGAGAAATGACCAATATTGGAATGATGTAGTTGACACTTATAACCTTACAACCCCTGCTAAAAGGAAGAGAAATATGAAGCAAGCAAAGGATAGATGGCATAGGATAAACAAGCTTGCTGACCTCTTCCTTAGAATCGTCGAAACTCTAGGAAGTTGGTCTCCTTATTTCCAACAGAGAGTGGATGCATTAGGTAGAAAAGGTCTCTCACCTCTTCAGAAATGTACAGCTGCCATAAGAATCCTAGCATATGGTACCTCTGCTGACCAACTTGATGAGCTGTTGAAGATTGGCGAGAGCACGTGTTTGGAGTGTTTGGGAAAATTTGCCAAAGGGATAATTGAATGTTTCGGCCCAGAGTACCTGCGCCCTCCTACAGTTGAGGAACTTCAAAAATTATTAGAACAAGGCGAGTCACGTGGTTTTCCTGGTATGATTGAAAGTATAGATTGTATGCACTGGGAATGGAAGAATTGCCCGACAGCTTGGAAAGGCATGTTTACCCGTGGTGACAAAGGCAAGCCTACAATGATCCTTGAAGCGGTTGCATCGCGAGATCTCCGTATATGGCATTGTTTTTTTTTTTGGTGCGGCTGGTGCTCAAAATGACATAAATGTGTTGAACAAGTCACCTTTGTTCATTGATGCTATAAAAGGATCAGGTCCACGGGTTCAATACTATGTCAATGGGAATGAATATGATATTGGGTACTATCTTGCGGACAAAATTTATCGAGAGTGGGCGGTGTTTGTCAAGACTATATCAAATCCTCAAATAGAAAAAGACAAATTGTATTCAAAAGAACAAGAATCAACAAGGAAGGATGTTGAGTGTGCATTTGGTGTGTTGCAATCTCGTTTTGATATTGTTCGTTGGCCAGCACGCCTTTGGAAGCGGGATGACGTTGTCAACATAATGAAAGCATGTGTTATTCTTCACAACACGATAGTTGAAGATGAGAAGGAATTAGTCAAAGTTGCATTAGATTTGAATGAAAATGGTAGTGCATCAATTGCGCTGCCGCCAGAAGTTGGTACATCTGCTAATCCAAACCCTGACTTTGCAGATGTACTACGAAGAAATGGACATATCCGTGCTCGCTCAACACATGTTAAACTCAGGAATGATTTAGTCGAGCACATATGGCGGCACAATGGAAACGACGAAAATTAGATCATTTGAATATCTGTAACCGTGTGATCACAAAGTTATATTTTATATCGATCTCAAAGATTAATTTTATTTGGATATCAAAGGTTCAATTTTATTTGAACCACAAAGCCTTCTTTCATACATGGAACAAATAGGTATAAAAGATCATTTTTGTATTTGATCCACCATGTTTTATATGTCCATTGATGAATTAAATAGCTTATAGACAGCCAAATAGGCAAACCATTGTATGAGTTGTCTTTTATGCTGTTTGTGTGCGTAGTTCTATACACAAATATACAGCAACTGTCTTCATTGTGGATGCTGACACTTTTTGTGTCAAATAGTGTCGTCATCCTTGCCTAGGTACTCCTTATTACGCCGTAATTACCTTCCAAAACAAAAACAAACATCCTCCTTCTCCTCTCTTCAACAAAAAATCTCACCGTTCGTTCCTGTCATGTCGTCACTCTGACTCTCTGAGTTACACCTTTCACAATTAATCCCCTACTTAAACTCCCTACTAATCGCTGCAATTAATTAAAACCCTAATTAACAACCAGAGGCCAAGGCCAAGGGCTCCTCTGTATAAATACACGTCTACACGAGCTCCTTCCTCCACGACATCAGGCACCAACCCACCAACCAACCATGAGGACGAGCACCGTTATCCTCGCCGCGGCCATGGCGCTGCTGCTGCTCGCCACGGCGGCGCGCAGCGATGACGGCGGCGACTGCGGGAAGGAAGACGCGACGGCGGCGGGGAGCGAGTCGCGGGCGAGGGCGAGGACGCTGAAGATCGCGGCATTCTTCTCCATCCTCGTGTGCGGCGCGCTTGGTTGCGGGCTTCCCGTGCTCGGGCGGCGCGTGCCGGCGCTGCGGCCCGACGGTGACGTGTTCTTCCTCGTCAAGG
>CM002485.1:5981650-6007815 GCA_000325765.3 Leersia perrieri
GCGCTTGCCTAAACAGAAGAAGCCGGTCCGTTGCAAATGGATCTTCAAGAGAAAGGAGGGTTTGTCTCCAAGTGAGCCTCCAAGGTATAAGGCAAGGTAAGTCGCAAAAGGTTTCAATCAGATCCCTGATGTTGATTATAATGATGTGTTCTCTCCAGTGGTAAAGCATAGCTCGATCCCTATTTTCTTTAGTATTGTTGTTATGCATGATCTTAAGCTTGAGTAGTTAGACGTGAAGACGGCATTCTTGCATGGAGAGCTTGAGGAGGAGATATATATGGACCAGCCAGAAGGGTTCATAGTGTCTAGTAAGAAGGATTATGTTTGCAAGTTGAAAAGATCCTTATATGGTTTAAAACAATCTCCTCATCAATAAAATAAAAGGTTTGATTCATTTATGTTGTCACATGGCTTTAAGAGGTCTGAATTTGATAGTTGTGTATGCATTAAATTTATTAATGGATCACCTATATACTTGCTGTTATATGTTGATGATATGTTGATTTCTGCCAAGAGCAAGGGAAAAATCGCTACTTTGTAGAAATTGTTGAGTAGTGAGTTTGACATAAAGGACCTTGGTACTGCTAAGAAGATACTAGGTATGGAAATTACTAGAGACAGAGAATCTGGTTTGTTATTTCTTAGTGAGCAAAGTTACATTAAGAAGGTTCTTCATCATTTTAACATGCAAGATGCTAAGCCTGTTAGTACTCTTATTGTACCTCATTTCAAATTATCAGCTTTACAATGTGCTAGTACTGATGAGGATATAGAGTACATGTCAACTGTTCTATATTCTAGTGTTGTTGGTTCTTTGATGTATGCCATGGTTTGCTCTTGCCCAGATTTATCTCATGCTATGAGTTTGGTCAGTAGATATATGGCTAACCCTGGAAAAAGACATTGGAAGGCCGTTCAGTGGATTTTCAGGTATCTTTGAGGTACAACCAATGCTTGCCTGAAGTTTGGAAGGACTAACAAGAGACTTGTTGACTACCTGGATTCAGATTTTGCTGCTAATTTGGATAAGCGAAGGTCCCTCACAGTTATGTCTTTACCATTGGTGGTTGTGCTATGAGTTGGAGGGCAACATTGCAGCCTATTGTTGTCCAGTCTACCACTGAAGCTAAGTATATGGCTATTGCTAAAGCTAGTAAGAAATCTGTTTGGTTGAAATGATTATATGCTGAGCTTTGTGGAGTTGATTCTTGCATTAACCTGTTTTGTGATAGACAAAGTGCAATTTATCTTACTAAAGATCAAATATTCCATAAGAGGACAAAGCACATTGACATCAAGTACCACTATGTTCGTGATGTAATCGCGCAAGGTAAGCTAAAGGTATGTAAGATTAGTACTCATGATAATCCTGCCGATATGATGACAAAGCCTGTTCTATTGCTAAGTTTGAGCTTTACTCAAGCTTAGTTGGTATAATTATTTAGCCCAAGAGGCTATTTGGCGCCGAAAGTTGTGTTTAGGGTGAAGGCTTGATTGATGCTACAAGAAGGGATTTGTCTCAGGTGGAGTTTGTTGAATTATGATCCAAATCCAGTTATACTAGTTGACAAGAGGGCTGGCTTGGGCAGGAGCGCAGCTCCGGCCCGTGGTACGGATCAGTACCCTATTAGGGTTTCACCGATATATATACCTCTTGTAAGCCGCCGTTCAGCGTTGTAACCTCATCTCGATATAGTGAAGACTTTTGCTGGCTGGCGCGTGTGGTTTTTTCTCTCCCATCTTGAAAGGGTTTTCCACGTTAAAATTTCGTATCCTCTGTGATTGATCTTTGTTCTTTATCGTTTATATGCCTATCGTCCTATAACAGGCTCCCCGGTGGCAAGCCAGCAGGAGACGATTCGGATCGCCTTCTCTGTAGTAAGAGCTAACTCTTTTCCCATCTCTGCTGCCTTGCATAGTACTCACACTGTCCTTATTTATAAAACGTATTATGTCTTCAACATTTTACTTTTTCACTATTAGTTAATTCCTTCCCTAAGATATTATCAAAAAATTATAAATTTACACCTTATAAAAACACATTTTAATAAAAATCTCATAATGTCACATGCATATCACTAAACTATTATTCAAAAAGCTTTGGCAAAACAGTAACGGATCGATTCTACTAGAAATTAAAACAACAATGCTACGCGAGAGAAGGATTGGACCTCACGACCTGAAGGTCACAAGCCGCACATGTTATCCATTGAGGTAAAACTGAGTTTAGAAAAGTTAAATTCAAGCATTTTCAACTTTAATAGTAAAAACTCAAAATGAAATACCACGTAAAAGGATACCATTAGATTCATCGTTAAACAAACTATTATAAACTATTATAACGTGCAGCTCTTTCAATTTAAAATAACATATTTTTATAAATATTATTGGTTAAAATAGCATCTTGAAGGCTGATTCAAAAACTGGTTATCTTTTGGGACACATGCAGTACATAGTAACAACAATGAAATTATAATGATATTACACTATGTTTGTAATAAAGTTACATTTGACAGATTTTTTCCCCAATAATCTAGCGCCAGATTTCTAGGTGCACCTTAATGCATTGTATTTTATAACAGAGGGTGTACAAGATAGATTCAGCTTGGGCCCTTCGCTGCTCCCATAGAAGCAAGTACTTAGGGGTTACTTAATCCGTCCTTATTACTAGTTAATTTCATGGTTAGATACACGACAACATATCTATTGCAAATCAATCTCTCCGTGTAAACTATAAAAACATCAATCTGAGCCACACGATATTGATTCAAGGGTGCGCTCGTGGTAGGTGGGAGGGGTGATTTCCAAAACTGAGTTTTGCAAATCACCCTTCCCACCTCTTCTGAGCGCACCTTTAGATCAACATCGTGTGGCTCAGATTGAAGTTTTCATAGTTTGCACAAAAAGGTTAGTTTCCACTAGATACGCACTGCTATATGTAATTATTTCTTATTCATCCCATAAAGGAGGGGTATGGATTTTAAATACCCAATGAAATGTCCGACCGCTTTTTCACTAGACCAAAATTGGTCATCCCAGGCGCTTCTAAATGTAATTGTGGGCGGGCCATTTAGTGGTCCGCCTGCAATAACAATATTATTGCAGACGGACCACTAAATGGCCCGTCCGCAACTAAAAAAATAATAGGCGGGGGAAGAGGTACCCGCCTACAAAGACCCGCTCCCGGCCTTATCAGCTGCCTCCTGCCTCACGCGTGCTGCTCCCTCACTCTCCCCTTCCGTCCCCTCCCCACTCTCCCTCCCATCCCCTCCCGAGCAACGATGACCAGCGATGACGACGGGCGGCCGGCGGCGACGAGTTGCGGGCGAGGAGCGGCGGCGACGGTGGCAAAGACGAGAGGCGAGCAGTGGCAGGCCTTCCTCCAGATCTGGAGGGTGCGACAGCGGGAGGACGCGGGGGGAGCGGTGTGCTGCGGCGGCCCTCTCGCCGGCGGCGGAGGACGGTCGGCTTGCGTTGGTGGGCCTCTCTCAAGATCTGTAGGGGGCAGCGGCAGAGGACGACGAGCGAGTGACGTGCTGCGGCGGCTGGCCTCCCTCTAGATCTGGAGTGGGCGACGGGCCTCCCTCCAGATCTGGGGGCGGCGTGACGACGAAGACGACAACGGCGGCGCGATGACGATGGCTTCGACGGCGGGAGGGGGGCGTCCTGGGGCGTGGGCGACGATGAACGGCCACCGGCGACCGCATTTTTTTTTATTTTTTTTTCTTATTGCGGGCAGGCCGCCGTGCTGCCTGAATACGACCGCTCAATCCAGGCGATGCCGATCGGGCGCAGCGGCTGCCCGCCCGCGAATACCCGATTCCACCGCCTGGAATCAGCTATTCTGGCGTAGTGTTTGTACCGTTCAAATATTTATAACAAAAATAGTGGTATATCATTTCACAGCATACGAGTTAAAATTTGACTTTCAATTTGAAAAAAAAAATCGTCATCATTCCTGCATATTTGCTCTATTTGTTAACTTATATATGTCTAATTTGGACTTGCATATTTGCTGCCGCATGCAAAAATCATAATTGGCGTTAAAGTTGTTCGAGCCATGGCGTCGATCGAGGTGATCGATCAAGGGACCAGCGGTGTGCAGGGCCGAGGAACCCAGCTCAGAACGCCAGAGCCAACTGAGGATAGCGAATCCGACTGCTTCCCCCGTCGCTTGCCAATCACAGCTTCTGTATGACTCCGAATCTCTAGTCGGCTATCCCAGGAGTTAATTCATGCATGTGATGATTTAGTCAACATGTGTGCTCTACTTAATCATGCCATCCATATACACACTACGCCAAAATAGATCTTTGCAGACACAGGCCTAACATCTTTGCTTGCGGACGGCTAAGTCGTCCGCTTGTAAAGATAGGTGCGCCTGCAAAGATCCTCATATCTTTACAGGCGGGCGGCTTAAAAGACCCGTATGCAAAGATACAATATTTGTAAGCGGGCCGTTATGTAGTCCGCTTGTAAAAATAATTATATTATATACATCAATATATTTTTCGTATGTAACAGAAGGTTGTCTTGTAAAAGTTAAAAATTTGTTGAATTTTTGAGCTAATTTACTATTTTCACTATACTAATTGAATTTCTACATGATTATCAAAGTCAATTTAACTACACGTACATCGAGTAAGATCCCGAAAATTCCAGAAAATATATATGTAGGCATATGTGTTCCATTCGAGCCTGTCTTAGAGATATTTAAAAAAACAATTATCTTCTAACGATAATAATTACTTTGTATATAAAGTATCAGAAAAGAATTACAATAATATTTGTATTTGATCGATAAATTCTACAAATTTGCATGACAACATGTTTTTGGTCCATAAGCTTGCCATAGAAAAATTAAATTATTTTAATAAAGTTGGACTATACATTGTTCATAAATGAACACATCTATGTTGAGTTATATGAAATAAGTTAGAGATGTGTCAATTTATGAACAATGTATGGTTCCAAATTGTTAAAATTATTTGAATTTTTTATGGCAAGCTTATGGACCAAAAATATGTTGCCCTGTCAATTTTCATAATTTTTTGACCAAATTTATATATTATCGTAATTATTATGTATTAATTTAGACATAGAAATTTGAATTGTCCCTAAAATATAATTAATTTTTTCATATTTATCCAAAACATGGGCTACGATGGAGCATATGAGCCTAAATATAATTTTTTGAAATATTTTTACATCTTACTTGATGTACATGTAGTTCAATTTTGAATTAATTTCAATAATCATGTATAAATTCAATTAACATAGAGAAAATAGTAAATTTGCTCAAAAATTGTACAAAATTTTACAGGACAACCTATATGTATTCCGTTATATATAAAAAATATGTTGGTGTATATAAGATAATTATTTTTATGTGTTAATTTGCAATGTTAAAAAAAATAAAAAAGATAAAGATAGATCTTTGCAAGCGGGCTATGTATCGGCCCGCCCGCCTGCCTGCAATCTTTGCATGCGGGCATCTTAGCCGCTTGCCTGCAAAAATCCTAGCCCCTAACCCTAATAACAATCCCATATAAAAGCCTCTCCTCCCTCCCCCACTCTCCAGCCCACTTCCCTCTCTCTCCCCTCCCCTCTTCCCCTTCCCATCCCCTCCCCTCCCTCCCTCCCTCCCCCACTCACCGGCGGCGGCGGCGATCAGATCTGCCGCCCCCGGGTGACGACGGCGACGGCGGAACGACGACGCTCGACCGGGGCAGCCAGATCCGCCGACGACCAGGCCGACGACCGCGGCGGCGGCTTGAGTGGCGATAGCCAGATCCGTCGCCTCCTGGGGCGACGGCTGGAACGGCGGCAACGGTGGCCAGATCCGCTGCCGGGGCGACGACGGCGATGGGGCGGCGGCAGCTAGAGCGGCGGCGACGGGGCGGCGGCAGCTAGAGCGGGGGCGAAGGCCAGATCCGTCGCCCCCGTGGCGACGACAATGGCAGTTTGGGCTGTGGGCGGCGGCGACGGTCGTCGTCCGGGCGTTTTTTTTTTTTGCAAAGATCGATCTTTGCACGCGGGCGCCATCCGCCTGCAAACGTCTCTATCTTTACAGACCGAGTGTTGCAGGCGGACTGCCCATCCACTTGCCAAGACCGTTTAGGTCCGCTTGCAAAGATGTTTTTTTATAGTGTACATCTAGTTATTTTTACACTTTCCTATGCTATGCTGCTACTAACCATATTGGTTTTCTGTTTAGGTTTGCACTTTGCACGCATGCGGATTTTGGTGGCTTCTAACTGGCTATGGCGAGCGGGCGACGGGAGCTTCAGGACGATGTTGAAGCCGTCAATCGCTGTCACCAGGGAAGTCCACCGATGTCAAATTAGTCAATCTGAGACTCCTGCACTTGCATACGGATATACATATCTTGATATATTCATCATACGTATACAAACCTAATCTATCAGTGCTAATAAATCAGATTGTTTTGATTTGTTGTTTGATCACATGGATATCGATGGAGCTGTCCTGCCAGTTTGTTTGCTATTTGCGGCAAAGAGTGCTACCGTAGCGGTTGTTAATGAGCCTCACCAGGGCCGGGCACCGGACAGCAGCAGCAACGTCCCGGCGAGATGTATTTTCACTTCACCATCTAGTCGGTCTCCAATGATCTGAGTCCACACTCGACTATACACTCATGAATCATGAGCGGCTGCCGACTTCTTTCAAGAACGTTGGTATCTACCTCTAGACTAGTGGAATAGTACAAATGAATGAACATACTTATTCACTAATAGTACAATTAGGACTTAGTTCTAGGCACCCAGGCACTACCGAGGGGCACGTCCCCTGCTGGTCTCCCTACTTGTTGCGGCAATTTAAACACATACAATTATACCTGACCGTACAAGAATATTACAAGGACGATGGGACTGTCACCACCTGCCGTCTACTTCTAATAAATCCACGGGATACACCAGCATTCAATGATATTTACTATATGAATGAGATAAATGAATAAAGAAGATAATTCTATTAAAGTACCAGTAGTCAATACAAGACGAGAAGAGTAGAAACTACTTATCTTTGAGATTGCTACTTTAGATATTCCAATGCCTGAATCCACTAATACTAGATAGAATAATATAGAGAGGAAATGAATTGCTCCTTGAGGTTTCTATTACAGGTAAAGTGAGACCTTCAATTTATAGCTTACTAATGGCAGTTAGTGTTGACGGCTGTTATCGACATATTTTACGCCGTCAACAACTGCATAAAATAAAAATAATAAAACATCCAACCTAGTGGTAGGAGTTATTTTCTAATCATTTCCACAAGTGTTGATAAGTACTTGTATGCAGGTTATAAACTATCATAAATGAGAGAAATAAGCATAAATGGAGGAAACTTCACTTCCAAACAAGTCCAAGCGATAAGAGGGTACACCTAACAGGTGTAACCGCCATGGAAACCGTCACTGCACCCATAACCGCCATAGAAAGCTGACTGAAGCTGAGGTCGGTTGGAGCCAACCATGGTTCGGCCGAACCCTGGTCAAGCCGTCTCGCCCCCCCTCCCCCCTACATGTGGACGTCCAGGATTAATTGCTGATGGCGATTACCAGAGGCATGATGTCATTTCCCATCAAAAGTAACTGTCATTGAGGCCTATTTAAGGAGCTTTGATGTCACACTTAGAACACACACTTGAAGCTTGAGCTAAATTATAAGAGGCTCTATTGTACACTATTGTATACTAGATTAGATTAGGGAAAGAGTAGAGTAGAAGGCGTTAGAGGAGTCCCGGAGTTATTGGTAACTTTTCCATGTTCCTTTTACTCTGTTAATTACTATGATATTAATAAAAATATTCTTTGGAGTAATTAAGTTTTATTCAGTTAGATTTACCTCTCAGTTAGTGCCTAAGTAGGATACGGGATTATTGTTCACTATAAACAGCTTTATTATAGTGATTGCTTTAGTGAATGATCAACACTGAGGTAGTTATTAATTGCTTAGATGCGGCGTCTAGATAGTTAATTTCTAGTAATTGCTTCGTACCCCACAGTTAGCTTGTGGCAGTTGACTCCTGGATTAAAACTAAGCTTTCTGTAGACACTATCTCTTACTGATAATTCTTCTCTACCCTTAGCCGGCCATAGCTTCATGTCCTTGGATGAAACAGCGGTAGAGTTGACACACACGTTCCCTATGGATTTGATACCTTGGATATACTCCTGGGTGAAATGCTACAATGGTATTTCGTGTGCTTGCGGATTTATCTGTTATCATAAGAAATACTAACAGTTATGAGGTCGGTAACTCCCGCAACCGCCATCAGGAGCCAATGAGCAAGTGCCACGTCAAATTGAGGGCAGACACCTAGGGATTAGCTGACCTACGGGTTCGGCCGAATAGGGGCGCCACCTTTGGCCAGTGCCTTTCTCCAGGTGGCTGACATGTGGGCCTTATGGTGATGCATGGTGGATTGGCTCGAAGTAAGTCAGGTTGCATTGACTTGTGGGCCCTCAAATCCATGTGCCCATGCCTGATTGGCCGTATGTGTATTTATTTGCATGTCGGCTCCATTTCTCTTTCACTTTGATGTATATTCCTTGCATGGGAAATATTCTCGTCGATACTATGGGACCTGGGTAGTTTTTATGGCAACATGCTTATTATATTTCCACCTTGATTACTCAAATCACCGATATTTTTCCTATAAGGGATAATTTTAATAAGATTTTTATGACATCGTTGCATAAGCAATATGACTCAGTATGTCTCTTCAAAACTCAAGGGTGAGTTGGAATATTGAGCTTTAGGGCAACATGTTTATCATATTTTCACCTTGAGTACTCAGATCACCGAACTTAAGTATAACTTGAGATCATTTCTTAAGCGCTTTTGCAACTTTATTGCGCCACCAACCTTGTTTTTTCTTTATCTACAGGGCTTAACTCATCTGGGATATGATCAGTAGGAGACTTGCTTTGGAAGCACTTGAGAAGAGGTACTCGAGGAGATCACTCGATCACTTCTACGTTATTCGGTTGTGAAGTACTCGGGGACTACTGTGGATACTATAGAACCCAGGTAATAGTTAGTGGGTTTCATATTATCAATAGGGGATGGGCCAAAGGCTCATAAGAGTACTTAATGCATAGTTGGGCTTTGAAAGTCCGAGTAGATTGTGTACTTAAGAACCAAGTAAGGATAGTTTAGAGATAGGAATATGATCTCTATCTTCTGTTTAATTCTAGTTGTATTTGCTAAGGTATCCCAGAAGATAAACATGTTCGGATATCTAACCACTAACCTCTCCCTGCTATATAAAGGGAGGGAGGACACCCTCGGGTGGGGGACACACAATTTCCAATAAGCAAACTAGGCATAGAGATTTCATCTCGCTCGACTGGATTAGGACTATTACTCTTCGGAGGCCTGAACTTGTATAAATTTATGTGTCACCATCGTTCCTTTATATCTAGTTCGCCCTTTTGACCACTACAAATCTATTGGCGGAATTCTCTAGGCACATGTAGAACTTTATTAGTCTAAAAGCGTATGCGTGCAAGAAAAATAGTAGTTTTCCTATATTATCTGATTTCATGGTTTATAGGTATTTTAGGGTAAAGTCTATTTTTATCTTCTGAACTTTGTATATTGTGTTGCATAAATGTTATGGAAGTATTTGTTCACCCAAAGTTTCATCGCCAGAAAAAGAAACCTCCTTGGCATCGACTTTTTATGGGTTTCATTTGAAATGGAGGTGGTTTTCCTTTATAAATTTTGTATATTGTGTTGCATAAATGTTACGAAGGGGAACTTTATTTGCTTGATGACCTTCAGCAAAGTTTGGTTGCCATGAGAAATATGGCAAAAATAATGCTAGCCACAACATCACCAAGGTTAATTAAGACCAAAGAAGACTTAAGAATATGAGTCTATGTCACTCAGCATGAATGAAATGAATGCTCAAGAAACAAGGGGATGCCCAACTTTAGGTGTGGCAAGTTGAACCAAACGTTCCGTTAATTAGGTCCACGACCACAAAAATTTATCTTTAATACACAAATTATGGGAAATTAATGTTGATGACAAACGCCCAGTATAGGGCCTCCCAAACTGATTTGGGGGAAACCACTAAGAACCATCAAAAGGTAACCAAGCAAAACTTGAAGTCAGACACTACCTGACAAACAAGAAGAGCACTTGAAAAGCAATCAAATGGTGCCATTGCAGCTCTTCCACATAAAAGATTACATCCATATGCATCACTCCCGGTTGTCGAGACTTGATCGCCACTGACATTTTCAATGTTTTCATTGTTTACCGACATCATTGAGGACAACAATGAGCTATTCAGTGCAAGTTTAACCAAAGGCACGACCAGCTACAACGGGGCCTAGAAAGTAACTGGGGATGGTGAACCTAAACATGTAGGGGTGTCAACAGATTGGATTCGGACGGATAGTAGCCATACCATAACCTAAACCATATTTTTAAGCGGAGGAGTGGATGTGAATGTTTGCGGATGCGAATTAGGATTATTTCGGATGTCAGATATGGTACGAAACCGGTGCAGAGTCGGATCAGAAGCGGATTAAGATGGTCAGATACGACATGTATATGCGACCAATTTGACATTAAGTTATTAATACAATATGCAACAATATAATAACATTATGACAAAGCACTTTATAACAATATCATATGCCATCGATTTTGGATCAAAATTTAGGAGTAGAAGAGTTAATTGTGAGATGAGCCTTAGAAAGCTTATTCTATAGATTGAATTTTTGATGAGTTGATGTGATTTTGATTAGGTGGTCTATAACTAAAAAGTATCCGATTATCCGTCAAACTGACTTACAGATAATCTGATCAAAAAGTCAGATAATCCGCATCCGTCGGAGATATTGACGGTACCATATCCGGCTCTGCAGCCGCATCCATATCCATCGGATTTCTACAAATCTCTACCATATCCTCACTTCAGACGGATCTGGATCGGATCAGAGCAGATATTATCCACTCCGTTTACACCCCTATGAACATGCCACTAGTGCCGGCAATGTTCACTACTCCTAAACATGTGACAACATGGGCATATTGGTTTAAGTACACGTTTTCATTAACATGGAAGATGATATTTATCATGTTCCAACATCAAAACACCAAATATAAAACAAATAAATCCATTAATTTAGTTAATACAATACATTATCCCATTGGTGTATAGTTAACATTCACTATTTTGGACTGGTATTTTTGACACCATACTTCTATAGATACATGAATCCAAATGTTTAAGTCATAAGAATAAAGTCAACCCGACTAAATGCCCTAATGGTCCAACAAGACCTCTTGATGAACTAGCCATGCATCCTGCTGACATTCGTGACAATAGATAAAAAAAATTTATTAGTATAGCCAGATGATCCATTGTGGCAGGCTTAATCAACATTCAAATTACGATTTGTATTGGGTGAACATTTGTAGGTGCTTTTGCATGGCATGCATATACGACAATGTGCGCACAAGCTGGCATATTAGGCACGCCTATCTAGTAATTATAGCATGCCCTCGTCACATTAACTAATGTTTATCCTGTTGGTAGCACATCACCACAACTCGGCCCTTTTATTCGCCAGCTAGCCTCTTGCAAAGCGCAACCTCTTGCAATGTGTCTAGTGTACACAAAACGGTATAGTCTGGCCTCCTTTCTGACCGTTGGATCGCTCCTAGGATGAACGGCCCATGTATCCTTGTCTCCCCTATATAATGAGAGCACTAGAGTCTCCATCTCCATACGCTAACCACTCCGACTTTCAGTTTTTTTCCTTCTCTAGAACATCATTCCCGAGCTGTGATTCTTGTCCTTGCTTCATGCTTTGTAAGACGATCTGATGACGGCTACAGGTAACTCCTTCCTCAACTATGAATTCTTGATGACAGCTAATAGTGTACCACAAAGGCACTTCACGAGCTCTACCAATGTTGGTGCTCCAATCACTGTGGAGGTCCCTAATTTAGGGTGTCCTGGTGATCGTACAAGCATGGCTCCATCAAGCTTTGTGATGTCGGAGTGGGGGCAGGCAGCCGCCAGCTATGAAACCTTAGCTTCCAATCAGGTAGGTACTGCCATGTTGTCTCAGCAAACACAAGCTAGAGGCAGCAACGACAAACCGCCGTTAATCAAAAGACCGTGGACAAGGGAAGATGATGAGTAAGTGTGACATATCACATACTTGTAATCAGTTTTAAAATCCTTTTTCTCCACATCTTTGGTCTTGTGTTAGGATCTTGTGATATATATGTGTGTTATCTTGTTTACAGAGTTCTTAGGAAGATGGTAATACGACATGGCAATCGTAAGTGGGCTGAGATTGCAAAGAACCTTCCTGGTCGGACCGGGAAGCAGTGTCGAGAGAGATGGATCAATCATTTGCATCCAAACATCAAGGTCTTGATCTTACGAAATTTGTTGATTATATGCCTAGATCTAAGGGATCATACTTGTTTGTCTATTTGATTTTGAGGTGGAATTTCTTTATAGATTTATGTAAACGTCCTAGTAAATAGTGTGATGCTGCATGTCTTCTGTTCTAATTATTAGTCAGAATTTGTTCATCAGGGCTGCTGATTAATCTATGGCTGGTTAATTTCGTTTGTTGTCCTAACAGAGAAATTTAGGAGGATTATACAAAGGAAACGGCCCAAACATTTTTTTTCATGTTTTTAATTGTTTTTGTCTATGGTAGATTAGCTTTATTATAAACATTATGCTATTTCCACCACAAATGTGCTCAAATTAGAAACTATTGAAGGTGGATAGATATGGTTCTTTTTTTAATGTATACAATCTGAAAGATATTGTTATTAAATCTTGAAGTTTGCAAACTTTAGAATCATTTAAATGTAGTCTGTTTAATGGCCCAATCATATGAATTTAATATTATTAATAAGTAGCACAATATTACTTACACTGCAGAAGGACGTCTGGACCAGGGAAGAGGACAAAATCCTGATTGAAGCACACAAAAACTATGGGGAAAGTTGGTCTGTGATCGCAAGGTATCTGCCTGGCCGGTCAGGGAACAACGTCAAGAACCACTGGTATGGGACTGCTCGAAGGCTGAATTCAAAGAGACAGGTAAAACAGACCTCCCTGCTTGAAGATTACATTCGCAGCAAGCCGTCACAGAGCATCAAGACCACACCACCAATGTCGGGGCCTGAACCGTTCGACAATCTTGAGTACAACACTGGGCTGATTGGTGCAGGCTCAACCCCAGCCATACAAGCGCCTAGCTTTTCCACCCCACCTGAATTAATGGCATATACTAGTGTTCTCAACTCGGCCACAATACCCTCACAGCTGGAGTCTTTGGACATCTTCAGAACGCCAGTACCGACGACGCTGCCCCTCAACACCGACCACGAGCACCATGGCGACAAGTATGACTTACCATCTGCCGCTGAAGGCAATCTCCATTTTGGTGGCAGCCATCATATTGTTGGCTGTCAGGGCAGCCAGCCTCCATACCTGGGTCTGTACCCGTCGTCGTCACTCGCTGGGAGCCATGTAGATGGTGGTACAGTGGCATACGATTTGCAGTCTTTCAACCAGGCCAATGAAGGTCGCCACTACTATGGTGAGGCAGACCCAAGCAGCGTTGGCTTCGGTGTAATGAATGACAATGACATCATCGGTCAGTTCATGGATGACAGTGACCAGTCCAGGTGGATCAACTGAGTCTGGCTTGCAGTACTGCCAGATCATCTCTCATTTAATAATAATTATTACTCTATCTCTTAGTTTAATTTTGCGGGATTTTATCCAAGTTGAACCTCTCACCTGCATGTGCAATCTTTGTGGCTTTGCCTTTACTTTTGTTTGGAACATCTATTGTCTTGTATCGTTCATGTGGGTCAAGAACCTTTTGTTTGTTACATGCTTTTTTTAAGACATCGATTTATGTATCAACTTTATTTTGTGGGTATTTTGTTGTGGTTGTTTTTAAAGAGATCTAAGAGAAGATACTTGCATTAGAGTGGGACAAACGAGTAGAGGATTTTTGGATGAGGAATAAACCTTAGCAGAGGATTCCATGAGGAACAGAACTTCAGTTCGATGTTAATTTGTTTGACCCCCCTTTGCTACTGCTGCTACCTTCTTGTAGCAGTACACTCGAGTACTTGACAGGGCGATGGTTAAGGCCAAATGCCTGATTATGTGATAGTATGCGCTGTGAGATAGGATATTTGAGCATTGTATAGTATTTGGCCATACCCCTTGGCCAAATTTATCACAAGTTGGCAAAAGAGATCAGCTGCCTGTTCAGTAAAGCGGATGACTGAAAATGGTTATTTTAGTGTCTGAAAAACATGGCGCCTTAGGATCATAAACTGCACTGTGGATGGGCTAAAATCATAGACTGCATTGTGGATGGCCTAAATTCAGGATGAAAAACAGGCTCTCAGAGAAAATAAAATAGTTCTCCAGT
This sequence comes from Leersia perrieri, assembly GCA_000325765.3. Classification (NCBI taxonomy): domain Eukaryota; kingdom Viridiplantae; phylum Streptophyta; class Magnoliopsida; order Poales; family Poaceae; genus Leersia; species Leersia perrieri. Next base: position 5,996,124 of record CM002485.1, read on the forward strand.
TGGTTGTAGGGTGGATTAACCAGCTGAGCCGGTTCACGAATTTTAAGCAGTGTCTAGTTCAGTGAGCTGAGTACAAGGTTCTCTGTCCATGAGCTCTAGCTTATTTATATCACCTCTAAAATTTTTACATGGTTGATTTATCGTATATTAACAAAATAATATGCAAAAAGTACTATTTTAGTACTGATATATTGGTGGTAATTTAGAGCATTAACCATTAAGTAATAGTTGAAATGCATTAATACAAATGATAAGTCTATTTTTGGCCCTTCTTAACTTTACGCAAAGTATGATATTTACCTGTAGTTTTGTTTGAAAATAAGGTGGTTTTTCTAGTTCATATTATTATTAGGGATAAGTCCATTATGTTTCCATCAACTGTCCTATTTGTCTATTGATCCCTATTGATTTTCAAACCATTTAAGTTACCCCTCTCGGTTAAAACAGGAGTGGTATACTGGTATTGGGTATGTGTCAGTCCAGTTAAAGAAAATTACTGAACCGACATGTAGTTCTATACACACTCCTTCATTATCTCATCCGGCCTCTCCCTGTTCTTCCATGTCCCTCCATGGCAGTGTAGCTCGAGTGGTAGAATGTTTCCATTGTCGCTGCCTCCAATCGAAATGGACCACTCCAAAAGATTCTCCTCCACTGTTGGAGCTGAAGAGAGGGCATGTGTCCGCCTCAGGGCATGTGTCCGCCTCAGCCATTTTAACTTTCTCCTTTGTCCATGAATGAGCTCCACATCTACCACTGGAGCACGAGCAGCCAAGAAGAACTTACTTCGTCTTCTACACTGTCACGACAAGGTAAATGTCTACAAAAGGTGACATAACAGTGGATAGATGCTGAGATCCGGCCAAATCTAGGGCTTTTGGATAATCATTTTGCCATACTTGACTGGTAGAAAGGCAAGGTGGAGGGTGGGAGAAAGCCAGAGGTTGTCGAGAGTGCGATCGGTGTTGAGCCATTCCTTATATAGTGTTCCTCCACTCCACCTTCCCCCTCGTAGGTGGTGCAACCCGAATTTGACTGCATTGCCGCAAAAGGAACTAGGATGCTATGACGATAGGGGCACCTGGTGTTGAGCACACCAAGCCACCATTGTGCATCGTGCCCCTTGTCTAGCCTAACTACATACGCAGAGAGAAACGACTTTGAGCTTACCGCTCCGCTGCTAGGATCGTTTGCTCCGATCTTCATTGTCCCATGCAGATACATGTTGCCCTCGACCTTCCTCCATTAGCGATGGAGAAGCTCTTAGCAACTAATTCTTGGCCCATGAAGACTAGTGAGGGGAAAAGCAATAGTGGATAAAAGATCTGACATGTGGGCCCTGACATCACATTTGGCGAGACAAAAAACACAAGACCACGACACAACTCATCAACACAACACCCGGTAGAATACATCCACTAAAACTGGAGTAGGGTATTGCTTTTCTTATTGAGGGAGTTTGAATCAGTATAAATCTTGTCTTCTGTCTCCATCGTTCTTTTCAAGCTCGTGTATAACCCTATAAGTTTATTGCCGGTGTAAAACATCGACAAAGCCCCTACTTTTAACATTTAGAGCTCTTACTACGCTTGGTAGAATATTCCCTATAAGGCTATCAGCGATCCCTTCTTTTTGACATTTGCTTTATAATCATTTGCCTTAACTTGTTTGCTAGATCAACAAGTGGCAATTATTTTGTCTTTAATCCAACTATTAAAGGACTCAGCTAGATTGTTGCAAACATATTCAGTCTTAATTGTATGAGAAAAGTCCAAATATGAGGATGGTATGCCTTTAGGTATTTAAGAACAGCAGGGCACGCTTCATTAATCTCATCCATCAACTCATCATGCTTTTGTCTAACATGTGTCCAAGCTGCAGGCCACATGTTACTGTCAAATATGTCACCTCTAAATTTCTTGCTAAAGATCAACAACAAATGCCGAAAACACTTTCTGTATTCAGCTTGCTGACCAAATACATCACTTATACTCACATTGTTTCACAATGTAAGATGTTTTGATTTTTTCTTACAAAGTTTAACCATTCGTCTTATTCAAAAAATTATGAAACTATTATTTATTTTGTTTGTGATTTACTTTATCATCAAAAGTACTTTAAGAATGATTTATCCCTTTTCATATTTACAACAAATTTATGAGTAAGACGAATGGTCAAACGTCATAGGCAAAAAGTCAAAACATCTTACATTACGAAATAGAGATAGTAGCAGTTTGGAGACCCTTTTTAGCATCTATATGAATAACCAATATAGGAGGTGTGCCAATTGCCATTTCAGCCTTTCCATAAATGACCACTCTCAGTTATCATGATTCTCCATGGGAAATACTTCATATGCAACCGGGAATAGCCAATTATGTCCATCCACCACAACCATAGAAACAATTTGTCCAGAATATTTTTCTGTCAAAAAGCTAAAATCAACTCCTAGATAAGGTCGACATCCTCTCAAGAATCCACCAACCATGGTCTTAAAGCAACAAAAAAAAACTTATGAAAGAACACATTGCCATTTTTAACTTGACATCAATATCAACTATAGAACCCGGATTGCTCCTCTCAACCTTGGCCTTAAAACTCCAAAGCAATTTGAAAACTAGATTGCCATGACCTATATAACTCATCCAAAATTCTTTGCCGCCCATTCCAAACTCTACCATACCTTGGCTCAATTCAATGAGTTGAGGCACAACACGGAAGTGAGGGCAAATGCCATGGCACAAGATGTTCAAAATATTTTGGGTCAACTTGAAAATATGAACCCCTTCTGTTTAGTTGTGTGCTAACAAATCCAGAGAGTGATCTCTATCCCTTTGCTCTTGTGATTTTCCAGCGGGATTACAGAAGCTCGGCTCCCAATTGGTACTCCAACTTCCTTCGAGGTTTTCTCGATTGATTGTAGGTTGTGTTGGTTGGTTCTTTGAGAGTGTGGTTGGGCGAACCCTCGATTCATGTTGCCATGATAGAGACGGTGGTTGACTTCGAGTACGATCGTTAGGTTGCACTACTACCTTTAGTTGTTTGCAGTTAGTTATCTTGGTCTTTTTAGGCTAGTTATCGGTTCGTAATCCTATGCCATGAAGATCGGAACACCACCCCTAGCAGGTGTTGACGGTCGTTATTGCAACATTTTGACCGTCAATTTAACTAAAATAAAGGAGAGATGGATATGCTTGCAATGCATATTTATTTTAGAATAATCTATTTGCACTTCTATATGGAAAATATTTGCTTGTAGGGAAATTACATAAAAATGGAGATAATCGTGAGGAAAACCTCACTCTCAAGCAAGCTTGTGGATGAGGAGGCCAGCTGTTAGTGGAGATAACTGTTTTCACACCAATAACCGTCATAAGGGCCCACCTGTTAGTGTACCAGAGAAGAGAGAAGTCGGTGGGAGGCTGGCCTGGTTCGGCCGAACCAGGCAGTTCGGTCGAACCAGAGGCACCGCCTCTCCCACCGACCTTGCACGTGGCACTCTCTGGTTGGATGCCAATGGCGGTAACAAGGGGCATTGAAGTCATTTTCCATGGGAAGCTGCCGCCATTGAATGCCTATAAAAGGACCACCTCACTTGCTCTCTAACACACACCAAAGTAAGGATTCACTCTTTCTCTACTTGTAGTATTAGTCTAGTGGAGTAGAATTAGAATAGTTCTAAGTTCGAGGAAAGCTTCGGAGAAATTCAGGTAAACTTCTTACTTTGCTTTTTAGTTCTTTTGTAAGACTTCCAATATTTCAATATAATCATTCTTCATGTTATACACTTGTGGTAATCTAGTACAACCATAGATTATGAATACCATGCTTAGTTCAAACATGATTAGTATACTTTGTGTAGTTACATTATCTGGAATTTGCATTGGTGAGGGTATAATGTCTAAGAATTGGGTTAGTAATTTGCTTAGGCTAGGCCAAGGGATATTTATCTAGAACTTAGATGCTCTTCTTCAATTGCAAGGCTATAGAGTAGGGAGTGATTGCATAGACATGAGGTCTAGGCTAGATTTTACCATTATTTGGGCGTATATACTCTAGGTGAATTACGGGACGCTGATGGTGACAGCTCAGTACGAGTGTCTGCCCCGCAGTATATATTCTTACATATCAATTCCTAGGGGTAGATACACATCCGTATCTATCTTCGGTTGGATGGTTGTGAAAGACTGTCATAAGGAACTCGACAATTTGGGGTAACTTTGCGAAGCACCAGGAGGGCATAGTTAGGTTTCGACTTAGCTATAGCTGTATTGTAAGCGGGGTACACTACACATGTTGAATACTAGTTAGTATATGCTAGGTTGTTGTATAATAGAAGTACAGAAATAGAACATTCTAGAACTACTCCTGCTTTAATGATTGCAGATTTATCTTATTATTCTCTTACCAAGTCTTCCTTTATGGGGAGATGTTCCTAACAGGATATGGTACAACAAGAACATCTTATATGGTCACGTGAAGGTGTTTGGGTGCAAAGCCTTTGTTTATGTGCCTCAAGATGAAAGGTCCAACTAAGCTTGATCCAAAAAGGCAAAAACAAGAGGATGTATCTTCCTTGGCTATTGTTTGGATGAGTTTAGCTACAAGTTATTTGATTCAATGTTGTCTTTGTTGTAAACCAGACTATTGGGGATATTGTGAAGACAAAGGTGAGGGCATCTCAGCAACAACAAAGCCGAGTTGATCTAGATCCATTTCCTACGGTTGCAACTCCACAACAAGCTGAAGATGATGCATATGATGATGTGCATGGTACAGGTGATGATAGTACTTCCTAGCAGCAAGATGATACTCGAAACAGTGATCCTGATCATGAGTCATCAGTACCAGAAGTTTCACCAATAGTTCCACTTAGAAGATCCAGTAGAGATCGAGTTCCTTCCACTAGGTGTTCTTCAGATGAGTATGTTGTGCTAGTCTCTAATGGTTCAGAACCTGAGTGCATTGCAGATGCAATGGAAAATGAGCACAAGAAGGAGTGAAAGGAAGCTATGCAAGAGGAGATGGATTCCTTGCATAAGAATCATACATATAAGTTGGTGAAGTTGCCTAAGGGCAAGAAAGCTCAAGTGGGTCTATAGAATCAAGTAAGAAGAGCACATGCCACATCCAAGATACAAGGCCAGATTGATAGTGAAAGATTCAGCCAGAAGAAAGGCTTTGACTTTGATAAGATCTTTTCATCAGTGGTGAAGATGACATCCATTAGAGTATTCATTAGCTTAATAATTAGTATCAACAGGCCAGCCAACATGTACTAGTCATGTTCAATTCCCTGCAAACATTCCCAAAACACTTGCACACACACAATCGAAAGAAAACATAATTATTTCTAGCCACTAGTAATATTTTAATCTACTTCGTTCCTCCTTTAATTAGTTTTTGCCTTAATACTAGTAACTAGGAGTATGAAAAAGTTGCTAGCTCCGGTGATCACCTTCCATGGGTCTATTCCAGCAACCAATTTGAAATCATCCTCCGCCAATTTTAAGAAAATATAATTTTCAAATTAACAACTTTTCATTGGTAGCCCCTTGTTTTTTTGTTAAAAAACCAAAGTTAAATTCAAAACCAAGATCGAATCATTCAAATAATCTTCAAATTTCCTCCCTAAAAAACCCCAAGTGTTACTATTTATGGGAATAAATCCACTTTACGTCTCACAAGTCCACTATACCTCGAATTTCATTTGCGACCCACAAGCACAAGACCATAAATGTCAAGCTCCTAACTCCAAAAACCCATACATATATAGTACCAAGGCATTGTAGGTGGCTTCCGCTGATGTGGCATCCCATACAGCAAAAATAAACTTTACAAAATGGTGGGACCCTCTGTTGACGTGAAATTTGAACACGTGTACTACGCTGGCCTAAGAGATCTGCTTAATCGGACTCCATATATGAATCCAATATGGCCCAACACGACCCACGCTGATGTTGACTCGGTCTTCCATCGGCTTTCGTCAATCACTACGATCCCAACGGCTTGGTTATCACATTCTGACCCGATGTAATCACAGACCCGATCATCTTCTCAATCTTCAAAGTCAGGAGGAGGTTGCCCAGGTCGTCGCCATCTTAGACTCGTTAGTCAGTGGTGCATATCGGCTCCTACCACGTCTTCTCAGCATGCCGTCTTCAACACACCGTCCTTGAGCCAATGCTAGAGCAGATTTTGACGCACATTCAAGAGCTTGGTGTGGTTGTCTCCGTGGATAGGGTGAACACATGCTTCAGCCCTCCATTAGATCTGCAGCACCAAGGATGGTAAGAAGAGCTCAAAGGCCAACAGACACAGCGTACCTCCCAGTACATATGCCCGAAGTCTACCCAGTCAACACAATACAACATGAATCAAAGTACTATAAACCAATCCAATCGACAATATTAATTTATAAAAGTTGGATATCAAGAATGGGCTTGGTATCTATTGATAGAGCAGAAAATAGAAGTGAAAGCGTGTTGTTTGTAGGTATCAAACATGGACCGGCACACATGTGAAAGCACTATGTCAACATGACACCGGTGGAGAAGAGAATATTAATTTTTGAACCCAAACCTGCAGCTTTTCAGTACCCTGATACCCATGGATCAACCCATGGCCTAAATCCAATTCCAGTTCACAGAGGCCTAGCTCCCTGCATCCTTGGCTGGCAAAGAGGTGTCTTCCCGTCTAGCTCGACCTTTGCTGCCACAGCGCCATGGGGAGGGTCTAAAATGGTGAGCTGAGCAACCATGGAGGAGGCCAACGCAGCAGACAAGTATGAGTAGCTCCTCAGCCACCTCCCAGCCCTTCCACTGTTCGTCTATCCTAGCTGATCATTGTAGGATCTGGTCTTCTGTTGGGTGCGTAAAGCAGAAAAAGGGAGGGTTGGGGTCTTAGAAAGACGCCGCATTTGAAGGTGTAACTTATGTTTTTCAATTTGTGGAGACATGTATAAATTAGTTTAAACTAGCAATATGTCCGTGCATTGCCATGGGATATCAAATTACATCATCTATTGCAATGAAACGATCAACTTGATGAAACCACTGGAATTATCCCACGGTACACAAATTTTTTTATTATTTTTCATGTAATAAGGCCGCTTTTTTTTTAAAAAAAAGCATCGGTTATCTGAGTTCCTGGCAATCGAGTTACTGTGGTTTCATCTGGATAAAAAGTAACCAGAAAAACATCTCTTAGACTCCAATATTGAGTACTCTCTTTAGTATTCAATGTTTGGTGCCGTTAACATTGAAACAAGTGTCTGACCGTTTGTCTTAATCAAAAAATTACTATTTATTTTGATATAAATTGTTTTATCATTATTTAATGGGGGTATAAAAACTTCATTTATTGTCAAAACAATTTATTTATCACATTTGGTCTAAACAAGAGTGATTTTGCCTACGCAACGTGTCCTAATTATTGCACGCAATGGACACCATCTGGGTCTAAGCCTTGGTTGTCAGTACATGGAGATTTCATTCTGGGTCACGTCTCGTTGCCTAGCAGGACAATCTCACGAAACAAGCTGAGCACGGGAGGAATGATTAGCTTCCTAGGGAATATAAGATTGGCCGACATAGAAAAAGCCTTTCTATCGCTCCAATCAGGTTCTATCTCTCAAATTAAGTTGATTCGGCTCGATGTATTCAACAAAGGAATACTGTACGTGAGTGAAGAAGAGCAGCAGGCCAAACAGGCCCAGCTGAGCCGGCCTAAGTGGGCCTGGGCTGGTGGAAAGTAGTGAAGACGTCCCATCTAGCCGTTCAAGTTCTCTTTCGAGATTGCAACAGGATTACTCGAGACTCTGGACTCCGGAGGACGCGTTACTCGAGACAAAACACCAAAACTTTTAAGGACATGACTGACGAAAATCAGAAATACAGAAATATGACAAAAGACGATGTGTTTCTATGCTCTTCCACTAAAAATATGCACGGATTTAAAAAAGTTGAGGAGTCAAGAATAGAAGGTGCTTACCACTTAAAAAGGTCAAACCCCTTTCTACACGTGGGTGTTGGCGCACGCCTTATCGTGGCCCTTCACGGCTCCACCATGCTTCGAGATTCGTGTGTACTGTTATACTAGCTAAGTGAGTTGCTTTTTGTAATAGTACTTCGTACATGTATCTATAGTAGTGGGCCCCATATGTTAGGAAAGGAGCGAGCGGATCTATTTTTGGGTGGTGTACTGTTTAGAGGGCCATAGCATTTTGGGTGATGTGTTGCTACATGCCCGCATTATTATTATTTTTTGAAAATTGGATGTAGTGTTCTTTAGTTCAATTTAGATTTGTGCGTTTGCAAACAATTTGTTCAATCAAAAACATTTTTTTCACAGCAATCAACTCAGAAAATCAGAATATACATGTAAAACCGCATAGCAAGATACACAGATGCATCCATATTCCTCGTTTACACTTTTTTCACAAGAAAAGAAAACTATGCGAAAACATTTAACTACACCATACATTCAAATGTTCATTTCATAGTGAACAGTAAGCAACGACGGCGACAACAGCGAGGTACGAGCTGCAACTTGAAGATGCTGATTTCACAGCAGGCAAGAAGTGCCCGACGACGACGGCTGACGGCGAGCTACAGGAGGCATCCACGGGATGCGAAGTGCAGGCCAACAGCAAGCTACAGGAGACATCCACGGGATGCGAGGTGCAACCGACACCGACGAGCTTCAACTTTTGTTCACAGAAAGGAAGAGTGTGTGGCGACGATGGCGAGCTACAGAAGACATGCACGGGATGCGAGGTGCAGGCAGATGCCGACGAGCTGCACGGGATGCTCACGTGCCACGGCGAGGTGGGTCTCATGGCAAGTGGTGCACGACGATGAAAACGAGAGGGGAAAGGTGTCGGCGGAAGAAGGAACAGACCTAGGGGACAACGGAGGACTGCACGATGAAGCCGGCAAGGCACATGACGTCGTCGGATCCGCTGCAGCCCAGGCCAGATCTGGTCGTCTGAGACCAAAACTCCCAGTCAAATAGATCCAGATGTACCAGTCCCCACCTCTTGCACCATCGGATCTCAAGGAACACAGAGAGAGGACGGTTTTCCTTGGCCTCCGCCGTCTTGCAGACAGCCCCGCAGGATGTACCCACCGCCGGCGATGGCGGCGCTGATCTATTTCCTTCACCGCATGAGAGAGAGAAGGAGGATAAATAAAGATAGCAGAGCATCCTGCGTGAAGCACATTATCTGAATGCAGACCTCCACTGGCGCCGCCGTCCACCGGGCGGGATGTACCCTGCCGGCAGCGGCACGATTGCTTTCCTCCACCACATCCGCATGAGGAAGAGGAAGAAAGAGGAAAGAGAGAGAGACGGGTGGGGAATTGATGGCACAACGTACGGTGGAGTTTTATGTATATGCGGTGATGTTCGGTGTACATTATACATACGGTGGGGTTCGGAGTACCATGTTCTGCAAATACTCGTTCTGTCCTTGAATCTAAGGGAATCTCAAGTCTCCACAAATGTAAGGGATTGAGTAGTACTAGTTGTCATATCATCCATTTCAAATTCAAATTTCTTCCCAAGATGCCCTCCACCTACCTTCTCATCTTAATTGTCTCTCACATAGTTGGGGACATTTTGTCTTTTCTCTATATCCTTAAACTTTTTAAAAGAGGAAAGATACCTAATATTCAAGGACGGAGGGAGTATGTATTTAGAGTACACAAATCCTGATGCGGAGATGGATGGCCAGGATAGAGCGTGCTCTACAACTTGCGTGTAGAAAAGCTTCTCTCCTTAAAAAGGGTAGTTTGTCATGAATATGTCCACTTAATTCTTTGGTTGTCAGGCGATGGCTAGAAACCTCAATAACCATGTCACTCTATATCCCCATAACTAGGACACTAATGCTGAGATGTACAAGAGAGAAAGAGAAGATCAAGAATGCATTAGGCTAAGGGCATGTACAACCCACAGACAGTGGGTCGTCTGCAGAACCTCAAAATCATCATGCAGACAGATATAAAGACAGCTCATATAACCCGCAAACCGAGGGGTCGTCCGTAAGGTGTTTAATGTTTTGCATGTAGCTTAGATCAACTACAAATGTATTTGTGTGTGCCATTGTGTGGATATTGTACTACTATATGCATCGTAATACTCCAGTGTTATTCAGAAAAACCATTCACATTTAGAATTTCAGAAAGGTGGCATTTGCTTGATCAGCCAGCCGTCTCTTCAGAATGTGGCATTTGCTTCATCTGATCAAAGTTGAGGGGTAGTCAGATGGCATAAAGGTCAGTAAAATAGAAATGAAGCATCCTAATTTGACCAAGGACAATATAACAGTACAGTAGGAGTGCCATTTTGTACAGCCATATAAGTCGATAATGAAAAGCACTGTCACGTATAGATCCTGTAAGGAATTGGCATAGATAAGATGTGAAGTATCATGGAAAATGTCTGTATAGCAGTCAATAAATAAGCTTCTTAGCTTTCAAATGCATCTTAATAGTTAATAGATGGAACAATGTCAGAATTGAAGCTGCCTTGCAACTAACTGAATCAATTGAGGTAAATCAATTCAGTATTTATCTTGACATACACATAACTGAATCAGTTTAGTATAAGTTCAAAAATTGTACTCATCTGTTCACATTTAGAAACATTCAGAAATTGTACTCATCTATTCACATTCACATAGCACAAAAATAGGCAGAAACTGGAACTGAAACTCCCTGAAACTGAAACTCACTAAAAGTGAAACTGAAACTGAAATTCAGAAATAACAGTGCTCCCTGAAACTGAAACTAAAACTGAAAAACAGCTTTCAGAAATAGAGACATATAGACAGGAATCCAGTTTTCAGACAAAGAGACATAGACACAGAGATAGGAATCCAGTTTTCAGAAAAATAACAGAGACATAGAGACATATATAATCAAAGTCTTTAGGAAAAGCTTCAGGTCCTCCTAGCCCAAGTCTTCATACAAAGCAGTGCTCTGTTCACATGCAAATAATAGTACTGAAAAGTAAAGCACATGTTCACAACTATTCAGCAAACACATGTTCACAACTATTCAGCAAAGAAGAGGTGAGCTGCTGTGAAAGTAACTGAAAGTAGCTCATAGAGAAACTGAAACAGCAATACACATTCATATAGCAGGTTCCTGGAGGTTCATATAGGTAGAAGTTCATATAGCAGGTTCTTGGAGAAACTGAAACAACAATACACATTCAGACAGCAGGTTCACCCTGGCTTCCTTGGTTTCCAGGAAACTAAAGTGAGGAACTGAAACAAAACAGATTTAGTTTCTAGGAAATATACAGTTTTCAGGAAATAAATTAGCACTTCCAATAGCTATAAAAAAATGATAGCGGTGCTCTGTTCACAATATATAGTTCATATAGCAGTTCATAGTTCAGGAAACAAAAATGAGGATGCTTGAATCACAAAACTGGAAGAACTCAACTAAAGTTCAGAACTTAACTAAATTTCAGAAGTTAACTAAATTTCAGAACTGTTCTAAATAGATAAGTGCATAACTAAAGTTTAGAACTTAACTAAAGTTTAGAATAACTAAATAATGTCATTGGTATACACAACCTATTAGATTTAAGAACTAAATTATCAAGCACCTACTAGATTTCATAACTAAATTTCAGAACTTAACATAATGTAATTGGTATACAGATTAGAGCATATACC
>CM002485.1:6011417-6042854 GCA_000325765.3 Leersia perrieri
GCTCCAGGCGCACGGCAGACACCCTGTTTCCCGTAGTGGCAGTACTTGTCTCCATCGCCCACGCATTCCTCGTCGAAGTCATTATCACTCTTGGGCCGCAGCAACTCAACCAGGCAGTACTCGCTGCACCCACCCATGTACACCAGTTCGGCATCCGCATGCTCCCAACCGGGGAGACGAATGAACACCTTCTCCTTCCCAACCTTCAACTGACCCGGCTCCGTCGGGTTGGGTTCGGCGGACACCACGCGACAGGCGCAGAGCCGCCCGTCCGAGCGCGCGAGCTCGCGGGCAAAGTGGAGCCCGACCCATGAGCCCAGCTCGCCGTCGTGGTGGCCGTGGCCTCTGAACGGTAGCCCCCAGTTCCCAAGTCGCGTCCACACGCCGGTCTCCGTGCTGCAGGAGAAGGTGACCACGAATTTGTTGTCGCGCACACACATTTCCCTCATGGACACGAAGATTGTGTGTCCGTTTGGGTGGACGGCGTGCGCCGCGATGTCAGGGACGTAGAACGGGAGACCCGAGAATAAGGGGATATTTGACGGGTCTGAGCTCCATGAGATCGGCGAGGAGTCGTCCGGGTGAAACCAAGAACTTGGCCATGGCCATCTCCCTTCTTCCTTCTTCAAATTGTCGTCATGGGTGAAACTGTCGACGTCATCATCGGTCAGTCTGAGGCAATGCATGCCTCCCATTCCCAGCTCTGGTCGTAGTCGTCCACCGTGATCCGCTCGAGCACGTATAGCCTGTTGTCGCCGATGGCTATGGCGGCGTCGAAAGGTTCAAGGAGGCCTTTTGGTGCGTAGCGCATGGCGGTCAACGCCGCCGTCTTGGTGTCGTAGACAAGGGTGAATCCGCTTTGGGGATCTCCCTCCTCGTAATAGTCGGAACTGTACCAGCCCACGGCGACGATGCTGCTGCCGACTGCAGTGAATTTCGAGTGATTAAAAATTGTTGGCTGCTGTAGTCGGAGGGCCGGCGGCTCAGGGAGACACGGGAGGGTGGTCTCTGGTGATGAAGCCATGTTGGCATCATTCGTCAAGCCACCTTGTGAATGCTGCACGCGTTCTTGCGGTCTTCCAACAACAAGAACAGATTTTTCTTCGCCGCCGGCAGCGCGCGACGCCGCCCCATATCCTCCTGAGCTGCCGTGATCTCGCCGGTGGCGCCGTTGGTGGCATCTGATGCGTAGCACCGTGAGTCAATCAGGTAGCGGAGGCGAGGAACTGCGTTGCGGTGACGGACATGGCGCCAGAGATGCGAGAGGAGAGGGGGAGGCAGGCGAAGGATCGGCCGCCACTTCATCTTCCCTGCCGGCGATAGGATATTAGGATTAGGGTTAACGAAGGTTCAATTGTATGTACACCATTAGATAAACTCTCCATGATTTGCACCCGTCACCATGGGCTCGGCCTGCCCATTTCATTTTCCATCTAGTCCAAATGCATCTCGGCCCACTTATTACTAATCCAGGTACATGTATTTAGACTCTATTTTCAGATAGTATGTGTGATACATGCATGTAGACTTTCAAAACAAAAAAAGGGGGACTTTTGAACCATATCGCCGACAAGGCTACGTATCTATATATTATAAATATTCAAGGTGTTTCTCATCGTCACATCGTCCGTCATTGTGAGCCGATCACTCCGTCGGACTCGATCGCTGATCTGCACAGTTCCCGTCCCATATGCGCGTGGCAAACGATTAAGAGTGTGTTTGGTTGGGCTGTGGCTTTTGGAAAAGTTGTTGTGGGCTATGGGCTGTGAAAAACCAGCTGCGAAAAAGTAGCTGTGGGAAAAACAGAAGACCGTTTGGTTGGATAGACGTGGCTTTTGCAAAGGACCCCACGTGTCATTAACAGCCCCCTCCCTCTCTCTCACTGACGAGTGGACCTCGCTCGTCAACTCCCTCTCTCTCTCACCGAGCACGACTCCGCGCCGGCCGCCGCCTCATCCGCGCCCAAATCCGCCGGCGAAGAGGAGGACCCGGCGAAGAGTAGGAGGACCCGACGAAGGAGAGCATGGTCGGGCCGGCCTCATCCGCCGCCCGCGTCAACGAGGCTAAGGGGGAGAAGAGCAGCGGCGGCGCCGGTGCAGAGGAGCAGCGGCGCCGGCGGGGGTGAAGGAGAGCTGCGGCACCGGGGAGCGGTAGGCCGCCGGATCTAGGGGTCGTCGGCCCGCCGCCTCCAGATCCAGTGAGGAGGAGAGCGGCGGCGGCGACGATGAGGCAAGGAGGAGAGCGGCGGTGGCGGCGCGCGCGAGGAAGAGAGCGGTGGCGGCGACGACGAGGCGAGGCGAGGAGGAGAGTGGCCGCGGCGGCGCACGCGAGGAGGAGAGCGGCGGCGACGACGTGTGCGAGGAGAGTGGCGGCGGCGGCGACAAGGCGAGGCGAGGAGGAGAGCGGTGGCCGCGCACACGAGGAGTGGCAGACGGGAGAATAGAACAACGAAATGTTTTTTTTTTTTGTGAAATGGCAGAGGTGGGTAATTTTTTCCCCCAAAAGCTAGTGAAGGCAGGAGTATGGGCTGCTTTTGGATTTGTAGAATACTAAAAGCAGTTTTTGGTTAAAAGCACCTATCTGGCTTTTACCCTTTAGTTGGCTTTTGGTTTTTGCAAAAGAAAAACAGGTTGAAAGGCCAACCAGACACACTCTAAGTCTAATTATCTGTCCCAATTTGATCCAGTCCCATGCCAGCCGGAAAAGACTCCACGTCACCCACGTCAAATAGAGCTGAATTCAGCCACATCGCCGATCAATGCCAGCCCATTATCTCCCGCTTAATACGGCATCGCACGTGGGGTAAACCGGGACAGCAACAGGAATGATGCGCACGCAGGGAAAGCTACATCTTTAATTTTAGCTAGACAATGTTCTTAAACTAACGTGTTCAATTGTTATCTAAAGTGATCGATCCATGATGTCCTTTGGGTTGATCGGTCGTGGAATGTTCAAGATTTTCGTCAGCTAACTGAACTGATGATTCAATGGATTGGTTGCTCGTACCATCGTGAGGAAAATTTGACATCATGTCATCGTGACCATATATATTATATATATACATACAAGAACACGTAAAATTCTAAGCCGTTGGAACGGGACACTTTTTCTAGTTAAACCAAATATGTATGACCGTTAACTTCTAACTAGACCCAAAACCAACTCGGTAGTTATCCACGGAAGCGATTCGCCATAAAAAATCCAATATTAACGACGAATCGAGACATGATATTTGTTAACGAGATTCGGCAAGCCTATTTCCCGGGTCACTGATTACTGGTGCTCCTCTTCGATCCAGCGTAATTACAGCTTACAGGGTAACAATGACCACGACCAGTCAGTTATGTCACCAACGATCGCTCTCTATACGCTTATCTATGCTATTATTGTTGTGCGGTTAGAACAAGTGTATCATCCTTTTTTTAAAAAAAAAAGTCTAGGATAAAGCCTAACTCCGCTAATACTATAAAACCTACGACAACTTAAAATCCTAAACTTTGTGAAAAACTCTAACAACTTTAATAATGTGTGGGACCTCATGTCAAGCTCATTTCCTGGACCATCCGTGATTAATTAGTAGCAACCTTATACCCGTCGTTAGCTATGATTTTTTTTCGCACTTTAATTAGGTCCACATATATATGCCAGTGAAAAACCATCGATCCTACCTAGCGATATGATAAATGGAACGTGCACAGCGGGTTTATGCCACTGGCGCATGAACAGGCCAACAACCATGCTCCATATACCAGGCTCCCATCATTTTCCTCGATCACGGATTATAAAGCAACAGTCAAAATTTAAATTTTAAACTTAATTTTAGAAACAACTTTTGAGGTTTTTCATCGTATTTTTTTCTAACTTTCTTTTAAACTACAAATAACACAATTAAAAAAAATTTAAACATAAATTATTTTTATTATGAATATGCAAATTCTGTGTGAACACCCCCGAATATTATACCATCCAGTGTACAACACGACCACCATATAATTCTTCTTAGAGTGGGATCCATACACGCATAAATAGCCGCTCGTCTTTAATGTGTGCATGATCACGGTTGACAACCTTCTGTTATAATAACCGGAATGCCGAATAGTGAGCGCAGGGGATAACCATAAACCGCTTGTCAGTCAACTCCATCATATGCCCGTCAACCACGCGAAGACGGCGCCCAGAAAACAAGGCATACCCCAGTGACTCGAACCAAAGCGCGATCCCCGATTATCCCAAGCGATCAAAACACGTTACTCATGCTTAGCTAGGCCCCAGGAATACGACTAGCCTCGCACTTTCATCGCAAGCAGTTGAAATATCATCACTAGGGTGTAAATAATGGTAAAGTACAGCAAGGTACATAACATTATTAGGAACCAAAATTCTAACATACAACACATAAAATAGTAGTGGAAGACACAAGTAAGGTATATAAGCATAAAGTAAAACCGGTGGCGCTAAACCCCACTAGGGAAAACCAAACGGGCAAGAGCCAAGCTGAAAAAAAGAAAACATTCACTGCCCTCGCCGCCCTCGGGAGAGCAATGACCACACACAAGCGAAGCTCAACACTCGAATCCTTCCCTGAAAGCAGCGGAGCTGGGTTAAGTACAAGATTGTACTCGCGAGTCTTACCCAAAATTATATATACATAAGGGGAAACCTAGAGCAACCTAAGTTCATAAATTGCATTTTTATTAGGCAAATACAAGTAAAAGCAATTCTATAACAAGCTAATTAGTCTCATTTTAATTTCTGGACAGCAAGCATAATAATCTAAAAAGTATAAGATAAAGAGCTCAAACGGCGCTCATAATACCGAGCGAAGTCCATACCAACATGGCACAACATGCCATCATCACCGTCAACATAAAAACATCTATATTAACCCAAAGTTTGATGCTAACATAACTAACTAACACATCAAGTAATATCCATAACCGAGGACGTGGCTATTCGAATAGATTATACTCTGATCAGAGGTGTACAGCTGGACCCACAAACAATAAACAAGAATCAAGTGCTACCCACCACACTTGTGCGGTCCGCCAAGTGATACAAACTCATTACATGCTTTTCCTAATCCCACCCCAACCAATTAAACCACGCTGGGGTTCCCGACGACTCATTCATGTGCGTGTGTGATGGACCAAGACGGGTGAGCCACGCGGGAGACACCCCAGGCCAACATAGCCACCCAAGGCCCTCCAAAGGGCTAATTTCCTTCACGTCTCTCCAACGTAACATAAATGATCATAGTAGTACGAACCAGTACTAGGACAAGCCGGTCCATATACGGCATGTGGTAAATACGTAGGGTGCTTGAATAGACGTCAAAATGTTTGGTCCTTAATGACCCAGACGGGGCTACTTGCATGCATCAGGGAAACCAACATCCCATCATCGCCCTACCACCCGTCCAAGTACATCATATTTTATAACCATTAATAACCATTAATTTAGTGTAGGTGGTCATGTTTTATGCACATTAACCCTAAATTTTTTATATACCAAAATTAAATAACATTGTCCATCTCTACAGTAGTATTACCACCAAGCATGGCTAAGCGTCAAAGAATATAACGCCCCAACCATTCCCAACCAGGAGAAAGTAGGTACATGGCAGCTATATATCTAGGGAAAATGCATCAATTAAATCTCTATCATATCACCCAATGTCGATAACTAAGCACTTGCATGTATATATAAATAGATTCACAAACAAAAGGGATTTAAATAAACCATATGTGTTATATGCTTAGGTGCTCGCCTGTATGCTGCGGTCGCACTCAACCTCAGTGAAGGATCGCCAACTCCGGAAATCTCCGAAACTATAAAAAAGCAATATGCGAATATGCGAATAAGAGCCAAATAAACATTCACATGAAAAATGATCAATAAATTATGAAATAATTACAGTGGGTAGAGAACATGTTAAATTGAATTTAGGTGAAAGAATCACCAGATTATCACTTATGGTTTAGGAGATATGAAAATAACAATCTCTCGGTTATATAATGGCAGTTTTGTAATTAATTAAGTGCAACTTAGGCCATACAAGTACTTGCATTTTAAATAAGGATTTCATGTATGTAGATAATTTTGAAAGTACAGCACTCACAGATGCTAGGAAAAATTATTTTACCACCAGAGATGATGTCATTATTTATTTATTGATTTTACAAGGTTAAACAACACGAGGGTAAATAAATTCGTAAGCAACCAGTTAAGATGTAGTTTTGTCAAAATCTTTTATACAACAGTGAAGAGTACCAAAATACAAGTTCAACAAAATTGGTTTCACAGTTTTATCATTTACCAAATATTTCTTATGCAATTTACAAGATCTTAGGCTATTAAAAGGGGACCCATAGACATTTTTATTATTACAGAAAAATCCAGTGCAGAAGTTCATGCTTTTTATTTTACAACACTAAAGATAACAGTTTTATGAATCTATATAAATTTGTTTCACTATTTTTGGAGTTCAAATGAATCAGTTATGCATGTTTCAAGTTTACAACTTTTTAAGCAAATCAGCACGTGTTGATTGTAGATTTCATTAAGAGCCCTCGGACTTTCTTTATATTACAAGTCAGTCCAAGCTGCAGTGTTATGAGTCATTGGTTGTTTTAGAAAGAAAACACTGACTTTAGTTAAATTCTCTGATAAAGTCCCTGCTAGAGCCTACAGGCAGGCAGACATGGCTGGGCTCGATCCCGAGCTCGCCGGCGGTGAACCGAGGCTCGGATGGGGTCGACATAGAAAGGTAAAATATGTCACACATCGATGCGCATCCACATATTGTAGATTTGTTGTAGGAGGTGGACTATAGCTCTCCAAATAAGAGAACCAACGGTGTGAAGTCTCGGCATACATATGCATGTCGAGCTACAGATCCGAATGGGCCAGATGGGTGCATGCATGAGGTGTTCCGGGGTATGTAGAGGCTCACAGCGCAGCTTAAATGGGTCGGCGAGGTTGGAGTAGCTCCGGCGACACGGCAAAACCAGCGGCGACGCGCGGACAGCTCGATGTGCAGCATGCATGCGGAAACAAAGTTGAGCATCAACTAGAGAGGCTCACCGGGACGGTGTGGGTGAGAGGAATCGGGGTGAAACTCACCGGATTCAGAGGAACAGCCGCGGCGTCGCTCGGTCGGAGCCGAAGAGGACAGTGGTCGATCTCCTTCATCGCTGCACCGATGTTGGTGATTCTTGGGGCCTTTTGAAGAGGAAGTCGGCGCGGTACCGGTGGCGAAGTGGCTCCTGTCGAAGTAGTCTACAGTGGGTGGAACGCCGGTCCGATCTGGTGGCTGCGCTCCGGCGGCGTCGTGACGGCACTCCGGGAGCTCAGATTAAACTTCGCGTTTCCAGAGATTGCCTGCACGAAAAAGGGCCAAATTTTAACAGTAGCTACGGCACGATGAGCCGTTCAGGGAACGCAAAATAGATGGAGAAGAGGATGACTCAACAAGCGGCAGCGACGGCGAACTCCATTCGGTCGTCAGGGCTGAAGTAGGCGATTTGGGGAGAAAAATGAGGTGTTCCCTGAGTGTCCTGGATCTGGAAGGAAGTGGGAAGGGTGAAGAACAAGCTCAGAAGCTTGGAGGAGAAGGAGAAATGAAAGAGGGGTTGCCACCTCTTGTCTCTCACTCCATGCATGTATAGAACGTGGCAAGGGTTCTTTTCTTGTCCAGGGAGTGGGAGAGGGATGGGTCACTGCCATATGGACCATGGGGAGCTTGTGGGACCTACAAGTCATAGAGAAAGAGGTGGGAGAGGAAGAAACAAGGAGAAAGGATAAAATAGGGGTTTTTATCTATCTCTCACTTTGCACTATAGTTTGAACTGGTTAGGAGGGAGCACAAAATTTGGTATCTGGACCTAAGATAGGATTTGGAACATACTTTGTAACCCAATTGGTTTCACTCAAAAATTTGATTTAATTAATTTTAGTGAAAAAAGTGAAATAGGTTAATCTTAAAGTTGGTTTGAATTTTTAGGAGGTCTAAACAGGTAGATAAAATTTCATAAAATTTATATCCTAATATTTGAATAAAATATTAAACATGTATGCTTCTTTTAAAGTTATTACTCCATTGGACGTCACTTTAATTTTGCCGATTACGGTTAATATCGTCATCGCAGGTGATTATATTGCACTAAAATAATTATGCCTCCTAAAAGATGACAATTGCACTTCTAATTACCAGGTAATAGACCTAGGGCTGTTACATTCTACATTTGGGCCATTTTGCGCAAATGATCAGGCCTACACACTTTCGTAAACAGTATCACAAAGTAACAACTAATTTAAGAGAATCAATTCCAATCTACTCATTATTTCATTTACCTCCTTTTTTATTTCTGTGCTGCAAGCCATATAAGAGTAATCTTGTTATGTTTGTGGCTGGTAAGCCGTGGCTAGCCAATGTTGCCACCTTGATTCGTAGAATAGAGAAAACACAGTAATAGAAAAAACGTAGTAATTGAAGGGATGCTCTTGCCATAGGAAATGGTAGTAGCAATCATTTGATAGAGTCATATGAAAAACAAAGGAAAGTTACAACGAGGCTAGACCTCATGTAAAATTTCCTATAAAAGTGATACGCAGGATTACAATCCTTTGGACACTTTCCTTTCCCTTTCCTACGAATCAAATGGACGTATTGGAAATAATCCGTAAGAATCTGAATCCTTTGAAAATCTTTTGCCAATTCTTTGAATCAAAGGAAAATTGTAGATATTGGCCCCCATTGAATTGAAGGAGAAACAAAGGAATTTTGCAGGATTCCAATTTCATAGGATATTTTTCCTTTACGAGCTCATTTGAAACAAAGGATTAGACAGTACACATTCAATCCTATAAAATTCCTATGAAATGTGATAATCTATACTTTGCAGGAATTTTAACATGAGGTCCAACATCATGAAAATTGTCCTGTTAGTCTATCTCTCTCATTCAATTCCTATGTTTTTCTTGCGGTTCTATCAAACGGTCAACTCCTGTAATTTTCCTGTGTTTTGCAACCCTCTATTTCGCACTTGCAATCCTGTGAAATTTCTCTGTTTTTCCTATCAAGTTGTTGCATTCATGTAGGGAGTTTTTCGTTGCTCTCTCATCTAGTCTTGGTTTTGATATGTAAGATGCAAAATATATATAAAAAATAGCTTAAAACTATTCCTCATCAATTTGGTTACATGTCTTCGGATTACAAGTTGTAGTGATAGAAATACCTTTCCAATCAATATATGTTTAACCGGAACATATCCATGCACACAAGTTTTAGGTGTACTCATCATGTACACAAACTAGAAAATATCGCCAAAAATATAAAAAAGAACTATGCATGCATTTCTAGTAGTAATATACTTTTATGTAAATAAGTCTCAAGGTTCATTGTACTTTAGCTGTTAAAAAATTGGGAGACTATATTTAAGAGTATAAATTGTAAGATGTTTGTCTATCATGTACATTTTTAAATATGTTCATTATTTTAATTTGGAGTGTATAAATAAGGCCTATTCAAGTTTAGCCCGACCACATCGGCATGAAAAAAAAGGCCCAAAGCCGTCCCGGCTTGAGCACTAGTATTGCAGCACATAAAAAGTTTTTTTTTAAAAAAAGCAAAAAGCTCGAAAAAGGGTCGCCTAGCCAAGAAAGCTCGAGGATTTGGCTGGGCTTGGCTTGCATCTTAGTACTGCATCGAGCTGACTCCTAACATTTTTGCCCGGGCTTTCTGGGCCGGCCCAAAGCCAGGCCCAGGCAGGGTTTAAAGAGGCTGTCAGTGAGTACCCAAGACTAATGCACATGTTCTCATCCTGAATGTAGTCAAGTGCAATCCATGTCAATCAGGTCACATCCAGATTAAAAAAAAGCTCTAAAATTAATTAGCAATAAAAAGATTAGGTATGTGCTGTTGCATCACAGTCCTCCCAAATATTCTTTGGCGACCCTTGCATTCTCCAACAGCTAGTAGTAGGCAGTAGTAGCAATTATTGGCTCAAAACCTTAATTAGCTCCCTCCAGGTAGCAAATTAAGCTACTACTCCTATGTGATTGTTTTCCTGCACTTGTTGTTAATTAGTACTACTCCGTAATAATGGATGTGATGGCTGGAGAGGATAAAGACAATCACATGTACTAACACAGATGATGGATTCTGCAGACATGCACATGGGGTAATTAAGCTGGTACTACCTCCGTTCCATAATATAAGACGCGCACGTTTTTTTATTCAACTCTTTAAGTATTTGACTAACGATTAGTTTATTATTATTTAAACTTTATTTGATAAAAAAAATATCATTAAAATGGCATTTAAATCTACTTTTATATGACTATAATTTTATAATAAAAAATATTATAATATATGAGATATTAAATGTTAAAATTAGTTTTGAAGACTGTGTCAAGTTTAACCGCGTCTTATATTATGAAATAGAGGGAGTACTATATTTTTATTTTTACTTGGATTTTACGGCTGGTTAGTTACTACTTAATTCATTGGTGAATGAGGGATGAATCAATGCGTGTGTTAATGTTTCTTCCAGCTTAAGCCTAATCTTGGAAGGGAGCCATGAATAGTCAAATGCGGAGCTTTCAACGTGCCGTACACAAGTTACATAATAATATACATACATATAGGGTCAAACATATGCCCAGAAGCCACCACCGAGCTAGGTTACACCAGTATCAGTATCATGTGTGCTATCATCCACAATTAATATTTTACACCGTTGTATGGTATTTTGATGCTACAGGTTGTTGGAATAGACACTTCATTAACAAAAATTCTGACTTTTTCCCTATATATATTTATTGCCTCTGCACCGTGCGCATCGATTTTTCTTCGGCAACGTACATGATGACATCTCGTTACCGTACCAGTAATGTGGATATATACTCCATCCATAAAAAAAAATAAGCATTTATATTTAAAACTTATACTGTCTGTAAGCATTTCTAGAATGGCACTAGTTTCATTGCACGGAATCCAACACATTTTTAGCTAATCAGATGCTTGGAAAGAGAGGATTCTAAGTAATTCAAAAAATTGACCATGATAAGACTAAAAGGAAATCTTTGAGCAATATAGAAATACTTATATAGGGGGGAGGGGGGTAACTATTAGTACGTACATAGGTCTATTCTTTTTTATCAACCAAGCTTATCAGTTATCAGTCCTGTTCTAGTATTACACCCAATGTATGTTATATATATATGATATATCATAGAGACTAAGATTACACATAAAGCAGCACTATTAATCTTGTTCCAACCGCGATATCCGGTCCATTCTAGTCAAGTCATTCTTAGGCCATGTTCGTTACTTGCTGAAAGCTACAATGTCGGCAGATTCGACCAATGTTTTTCTCTTTTTCTATGCATACACTTTTCAATTTGCCAAACACGTGATGCATTTTTTGGAAAAAAAAATCCTGCATAAAAGCTGTTTAAAAATTTAAATTAACACATTTTTAAATTTAAAATAGCTAATACTTAATTAATCACATACTACTGATATTTCTCGTTTTGTGTGCCAACATTGTTGGAAACGGCCTGCCAATTTGGGCCGTTTGGGCAGATCTGAACACAACCTTAGAGTTAGATGCATGCCAATTTGTAAGTAATGCTTGAGTTATTCTAGTTCAACCAAATAAAGTAACATTTTCTTCAAAAACTAAAATTTTAAGTCCAAAAGGGAAAAGCTAGGTCACTTGGTTTAACTAAAATGGGTTAAATATTACCAATAGGCTATGTTAAAGCTAATTCTTATAATTATTTTACTTACGCTATGTATAGTCGGCTAATTTCTCTTTTACATGCAGAAGTATGCCAGTGAGAGTTCTGAACTCGTTCCTCCTGTTAGAGAGCACATGAACTTGGGTGGGTTGAGCCCATCTCTCAATTTGGCTCGATGGCCGGAGAGATCAACCAACAGTCCCTATCCGTTCTGATCATTTTGGTACTGGTGCCAAATTTAAGTCGCCACTTGTTTGAATTTGTTTAAAATGCACAAAGTAATAAGCCAACGGGTAAATTTTGTTTTGAATTATGAGAAAAAGAAACACTTTGAAATTAACAAACATATCGATAGAGTGTTATTTTATTTTATTAAATCACGGAAGCTTTAAGACTCCTTTGAATGCAGGAATCTATAAAAACAGGAGAGATGTCATGATTCATCACTAGTTCAATATTGCAACAACTGAAACCAGAGGAATTTGTACAAAATCTCCCACTGAAAAACATAGGAAATGAAGATTTATATATTAATTGAGAGAGAATAAAGAGAGAAAGAGAGGAGATGGAATTCTCAAAGGAACTTGAAACATTAGGTGAAACCAAATGTTTGAATTCTTCCTATCCTATGAAATTTCTTTGAATCAAGTTACAGTCCAAATGGCTACCATGGGATTTTTTTTTCTTAGGATTGTACTCCACTATTCCTTTGCTTGTTCTACAAATTTCTCTAATCCAAAGAAGGCCTAGAGAGTCGAACCCAATGCATTTTATCAGTATTTTTTAATAATATATTTATAAGAGTATTAGGAATACAAGAATATAAAAATATTTTTCGAAATGAGCATATTTGTATTGTTTTCATCCATGCCTATGGTGCAATATGTCCCGAGTGACAAAGGCACAGAAGCCATTTCCTTGTTTGTGTAACAAGTGTTTGGTACTTCCTGCCATTGCTGCACGCGGGGCAGTATTGCAGCACAGAAGTGTCTGGTACATAACCATAACAGAGCCAATGGGAAACTAGACCGGTGGATATTTAGCCGACAGGAAATGCTGCACGCACTAATGTTTCCCACAAAGTTTTTTTTAGCTCTCTCGCCTTGTGGTCCCCCAGTCATCCTAGACACATCATGTCATAAAAGTTTTCTTTTTTATACAGTATTATTATAAAAATCAGATTATTTATGTGTTCTGTGAGAAAAGGCAGTGTGCCATGCTTGAGTGTTTCGTCCATAAGGTGATCTACTGATCATATCAAATAATTAAATAACAAAAATACATATATTTCGTATTGATTTCAGCACCCACTAGAAAGTGCATATCTTGCGCATAAAAAACAAATATTTTATATTATTTTTTAAGAGAAATATTATAGTTGCACACAACATGTTTTCTAAGAAGCATTATGTGCCAAACGTTGGAAACAGTTAGAAGTTTTAATTTGGAGTCAATTATTATATGACTTTGGTGCCGTTACTAACTTTAATTTACATAACCAAAGGCAGTTATCTTGAATCTTACTAGTCTAATAAAGAAGTGAACATAAAAAACTACATTCGAATG
Source organism: Leersia perrieri (assembly GCA_000325765.3). Classification (NCBI taxonomy): domain Eukaryota; kingdom Viridiplantae; phylum Streptophyta; class Magnoliopsida; order Poales; family Poaceae; genus Leersia; species Leersia perrieri. The sequence continues at coordinate 6,024,729 of CM002485.1, forward strand.
ATAATGATGAAAATCTGTATACCTGTGCTGTTATAACTGCCGATTCATAAAGACTCTTATGTCCTCCAACCGCTTCTTAGCCCATCTCACTTTTGTATAATCGCTTGAATCCGTACCACAATTAATTTGTTTTAGATTTACTCTATATAACGTATACATTCATATCGTACGCACACTCATTCCTATGAACGCACCCACGTAAACCCTACCTCTATGAGCATCTCCGAAGACTGAAGTGGCAAATTCTTGAGATTAACGAAGTCATCATGAACATCTCGCTATCGACAGGTATATCTCTTACTACTAAAAACACAAAGCCGTTAAATCCTTAGAAATTCGTTTCTATGGGAATCAAACCAGACCTTAGTTTACCTTACCTCATGTCGGCATCCTTTTGTTACACTCGGATGACCACTTTTCCCTATCAAAGCCACACTGTCCTTGGGTGTCTCTTTGACTGGACTCAAGTCAAACACCGCATTATGAAGCTAAACACTAGCGCACTTCTCCTTAATAATCACCCTACATACACACGGGCTAATACAAAACCGTAGGGTCATCACCTCTTAATCCTTAATTAACCCTTCCAACTCCCGCCCAGTGCCGCCACGCCACGTCACCCTCCCCCCGCGTGTACCCGTAGCATTTTGGCGGAGAAGACTGCACAAAAATGGTTTTACCGGCGATACCCTTCGTCCCCCTCACGTCCCATCTCCGTTTCCCCCTTTTTCCTTTCCCTCCCTCCACCTCGAGACAATGGCCGCTCCTCACTCCTCCTCCCGCGCCATGGCCACCACCACCCCCGCCGGTTACCACGCCGTGCGCTAGGGAGGGAGGGAGGAAGGAAGGAAGGAGCAGTCGCGGCCCGGGGATCGGTCGGATCGGGGAGTGGGGCCCGGCTCTCTCTCGCCCCGGCTCGCCGGCTTTGCCTACTCGAGGGCGGAGCTAGTATGGTGCTGGATCTCAATGTGGAGTCGCCGGCGACCTCGAGCTCGTCGACGCCGCCCGAGGGGGGTGGAGGAGGCGGTGGTGGGGGGTTCCGGTTCGACTTGCTGGGCGGGAGCCCCGACGAGGACGGGTGCTCGCCGCCGGTCATGACGCGGCAGCTCTTCCCCTCGCCGTATGCTGCGGTGGTGGCGGCGGCGGCGGCGGTGGGGGACGGGTCGCCTCCGCGGCACACGCCGGCGGCGGGTGGGGAGGGGTCGTGGCAGCGCCGCGCGGCGGATCTCGGGGTGGCACAGGGGCAGAGGTCGCCGGCGGGCGCGGCCGGAGGAGGGAAAAAGAGCCGGCGGGGGCCGAGGTCGCGGAGCTCCCAGTACAGGGGCGTCACTTTCTACAGGAGGACCGGCCGCTGGGAGTCGCACATCTGGTTAGCTTTTTTTCTCGCGCTGACTCCCCTCTTGACTGCTTGATTGGTCGCTTCTGCTTAATTGGTCGATTCTACTCAGTACTACTCTCCTAATCTATTGTTTGCGTCGTCCAATTTTGGCAGGGACTGCGGGAAGCAGGTCTACCTGGGTGAGCACCTATTCTAGTCTCGTAGCTAATTTTGCTCCCCAGCTGCTAATTTTGGGTGTCCTTAGCTTGATTTCAATTTGTTGGTCCTGCCTTTTTTTGTATTTCAGGTGGTTTTGATACAGCTCATTCTGCAGCGAGGTTGTAGATGGTCACCAATTGTAATTTGTGCTACTTGTCACTCTGCTCTGGTTTTTGGCCATGTGCTGAGATTGTGTAGAATCCTTTATGCAGGGCCTATGATCGTGCGGCGATCAAGTTCAGAGGTCTTGATGCAGATATCAACTTTAATCTGAATGACTATGAGGATGACTTGAAGCAGGTATGGTTCTTTAGGTTCTTAGGGGAGATTCTCCCAATGGTGGTTTCTGATGGACTGGTTTGCGCTGTGTTTTTAGATGCGTAATTGGACTAAGGAAGAATTTGTGCACATACTTAGACGTCAGAGTACAGGATTTGCAAGGGGTAGCTCAAAGTACCGGGGAGTGACACTGCACAAGTGTGGCCGATGGGAAGCTCGGATGGGTCAACTGCTCGGCAAGAAGTAAGGAGTTTGAAAACATTGATTGTTCTTGCCTTAGCAGCTTATAATACCATTATTACTAGTTGAGGACCATTTCTTTTTTTTTTTTTTGCCATGAACAAAAGCTATGTTAAGGTTGCTTTTCTAAAAGGAAAATGCTGTCACGACCAAGCTGGAGTAGGGTAGGCTACCCCATGAGTTCACATTGATGCGATGGTAGCACTTGATGTTGGCTCTTCGCTCACTGGCCAAATAATATTGGAACACCATATGAGCTTAATGGTTGTAGATTACTAGCTTCTTTTAGCAAACAACTGACTGAGTCCGAGTATCCCAACAGAATTAATTGAGGGGAAATATTTTTTGTTTCCTTTGAGATTGCATCCTAAGACCCAGTAATAGGTGAAAATTTTCATTCTGATTCTCTTGGTTGTTTTTGCCTCTAAGAAATAAGAATGCTCTGCTAATTTATGTTGAACTGTTGGTTGACTGCTCATATCAGAGTTGTGCATTTCCTGTACATTATAATCTTTTTTGTGCTGGAGATAATGCTGGATGAACTCTCCCTGTATATTGTTCTATTAATATAAGTATCATTCTGCCAATTCCCCACTGATAGGTGATGTGCTGTGCAGGTACATCTATCTTGGATTGTTTGATAGTGAAATTGAGGCTGCAAGGTTCAGTTAGTACTTAGTACTTTAGTACTTTGTAGTACTATGCACTTCTAAGTTGGATATGTTACTAGCGAAAAAGAGAAAAAAGAAAAGTTTGATTTGTTCCTATTGTTCCTATATTTCTCTTACTTTCATCTATTCTTCAACTTGTAGAGCATATGACAGGGCAGCTATTCGCTTCAATGGAAGGGAAGCTGTTACTAATTTTGATCCTAGTTCCTATGATGGTGATGTTCTACCTGAAACCGACAATGATGGTACTGATTTTGTACTATATACATCATGCTTTATCCACTAGAATGACACATCAAAAATTTTACATTAACAAATGCACATTGGCAATTTTTTTTAGCAGTTGTTGATGGAGACATCATCGACTTAAATCTGAGAATTTCACAGCCTAATGTTCATGATCTGAAAAGTGATGGTACTCTAACTGGGTTCCAGTTGAACTGTGATTCTCCTGAAGCTTCAAGTTCTGTTGTAACTCAGGTAAATATTATAGAAACTGGAATGTTAGGTGTATGTAACCGCTATAAAATTTGGATGATTCTTTTCACCAGCTGTTTAGCCCTTTTTCATAACATTATACTGTCACTTAAAAAAAGTATGAATTGCCGTATGAAACCAACTGGCCATCTTGTTAAGCGACAACTTACTGCTGATGTATTACCCAATCAAGAAAGGTCAAACTTTTTGTTTATTTTGTCCAGTTCCTTGATTTCATAAACAATTGCCAAACACCTATTACCTGAAGAGATTGATTAGATAGATGTTTATATGTAGGGGAGATATCTGGTGAAAACCCCTGAAAACCAAACCTAAAAGTTTTGTAAATTCATGAAATAATTTGTATAGATAGATATACACATGAAACACACTCCCACAAAATATCAAATAAAAACTCAACTTCATTTGGTAGAAACAAAAATAACAAATTTCGGATCAATAGCACTGTGTCACTGTTCATCTGAAATTTGTTATATTTGTTGTTCCCAAATAAAGTTGTGTTTTGATTTGATATTTTGTGAGGGTGTGGTTCATGTGTATATCTATCTATACAAATTATTTCATGAATTTACAAAACTTTTAGGTTTGGTTTTCATGGGTTTTCACCGGATATCTCCCCAACCTGTAACAGTTCCAAAGCCATAAAGCTGCCTTGATTCTGATAATATTCACTGGGTTACTATATGATAAATTTATTGCATTGAACTTACCAGATCTCGCATTTTCTGATTTTTTTTTCTGTAGCCAATAAGTCCTCAGTGGCCTGTGCATCCCCAGGGCACATTGGTTGCATCCCAGCATCCGCATGTGTATGCGTCTCCTTGTCCGGGCTTCTCTGCAAAACCCAGGGTATACCTATTCACTAAAACTTCTATGCAATTTGAAATACAGTTCAATTTGTTTCAAGTTAACATTAGACAGCTATTTAGCTACTATTTCCATGCAGTCTATTTCTTGAGATTGCGAACCATATGTTTGTTCTTTTAGCTGTAGATACTGTGTGCCTTGTGAATTGTCAGATATATCAGGAAGTAAATCTGTCAGCTTGCAACTTTCCATGAACCACAGCTGTCCAACTTTATACAGTGGATTGATGACTTAGCATTTGATACATCCTAGTACTTTCTTGTTGCACTCTGCAGCTTTAGCTCTGAAGATGCTCTATATCTCCATGAATGCTCACCTAGCTCTGAAACTTCGAACTTTCACGGCCCATAACATGCTCACTTATCCATTATTCTAGCTTTTCTTTATGCTGTTGCTAAAGTCTTAACTTGATACCTAATAGACCTGCATGCTATGTTGATTGTCTGTAACTTAGGTCCATTGGTTAGAATCATCAGTTCATATTTCGGAAAGGTGGTTACGGTCAGTGCTGCATTTGAACCATAACTGTGGTCAACTCTGAAGCTTGTGCTATGGTCACTGCAGGAAGTACCTATGGAGAAAAGACCTGAGTTGGTTCCCCAGTCGTTCCCCACTTGGTCATGGCAAATACAGGGCTCCCCTTTGCCATTACTCCCTACTGCAGCATCATCAGGATTCTCTACGGGCACCGTCGCCGACGCTGCCTGCGTGCCGTCGTCTCGCCCCCATCCATTCCAAGGCCATCACCAGTTCTACTTCCCCCCGACTGCCTGACTCTCTTCTATTCAACTGGAGGCGGTGCCTGACCGTGCATCCGCTGTGGCTTGCCGGTAACAGCCACTGTTTGTTCTTAGAGAGGGATGCTTCATATGATCTCCCTCTCTATATTCCACCTGGTTATGATCAGAATTATCACGCTCATGATTCTTTTATCTTCATTTTTGAGTGCGAAACGTACGAATCGTGAACGTGCTACCAGGTAAACACCCTTGTACCTCTTGACTCTATAATAAAATTAATGTAAGATATTCTGGCTAAGTGATTGGCCCTCCCTACTGTATTTTTACAGAGTTTTAATTTGAACAGTGGGCACTAAGCTGGGGCCCACTCGCACCAGTGTCGAGTGGAGCGAAGCTTTGCCCTTTTCTTGCTATCCAGCAACTATTCCTCCGCCTGCCTGGCTGCCTCCATTGCTGACAGTGGAGCTTCCCAGTGGTCACTGTTCAACTGTACTCTGTCATAGTTTCTGATCACCCCTATTGTGCCTTGTCTCTTTCACCTTCTCACTTCTGCTGCCTCTGGCCAGTAGAGTGGCGCCCCTGCACTGTTGCCATGCATGGTTTCCACTTCCAAAGTGGAGAGGGTTGGCCTTTTGGTGATTTGTGTGTGCCATTTTTTGGTTCGATGTCGTTTCGGGACTGGTGTATGTACTGGCAATGGGTGCATGTACTGGCAATAGGAGAGACGAGATATGTCCTCTGCTGCTTTTTCTATATTACTCCTACCAAGCTAAGCTAACACCAGCTGCCCTTTCTCTGAAATAAGGATGTTAAAAGGGGTCTTAAAGCTACCTCAGGGGCCCTCTTCAATGCCCACTCGGCTGCCGTTTCTTTCTTTATTGGTTTGCTTCTCTGCTGCTTCTTTTGCCTTGTTGGTTGGATGTTTGTTTGTTCGTATGAATTAGGGAGCTATCATGAGTAGGGGCAGGCAGGACAGGGCTGGCTTTGCCAGACACTGATATGCCAACAGCTATTTCCAGTGAAACGGCTGCCAATTTTCTGTGCTTCTGTTTCCAGCGAAACGGCTGCCAATTTTTCTGTGTGGTAGTAGTAGTGTATTGGGTGAAAATACTGGTGGTCCATTTGCCTGTGAGCCAATCTCATACTTGCCTTTACATCCGCTGTGATGCTCCATTTGCTTTGGTATCTTGCTTCCCTGTTAGTACAAAAGTTGCATACATATGCTGTTGAGATTAAGGCCATCACTTTACAATGACACCAACAGATTTTAGTTTTTCAGCAGTTTCCTGTATCTGTGTTTCACTGTATTTGTCTGCAGTTCCTTTTTCTGTTAGACTGAAATGTATCATCGATGCTGCAGATTTTAGTATGCATCCTTTATTTGGTACACTTTTTTTAGAAGAGGCTGTGAATCTTAATTAAAACTATCGACTTACATTATGGGACGGAGGGAGTATTAGATTGATCAAAAAATTCAAACATAAGAAAAATACGATTATAGGATGCTAGCTAGAGATTTGAGTTTTTTGGGGGGCCGTTTGGGTGGAGTAGGGGGATTGACTCGCACCCATTTTAACAACATTAAGGTTAGTGAACCTGCTTTTCTTAAAGCATATTAAGAGGCACCCAACAAATCGATCAGTTTTCTCCACAACCTTTCATAATATTTTTTCCTTGAAAATATCTGCTGCTGACAAAATTAACTTCTCCGATTCCCAATGAAATTACACTATGGTTAGTTGTCCTGTAAAGGAATACTGTTGTGAATCCTTCATTGTGTTGTATATTTTGTTTTTCACAGTTTGATTTGTTTTGTGCATAGTCCCTTTGATTTCAAATGCAGATCATTTTAGCATGATAACCTTTTTCTATAGTGGAAATTTTGGAACTGCTAGATATATGTTTTATTTTGCTGTTGCTGTTCGCCCTTGTGAAACTCCACAAAACATAAAAATTAGTTGCTTTATCCTGTTGACATGTCCTGAATATTCTCCCTAAAATAAGTGATGTTTTCGAATGCTTGCAGTTAATATGCTTGAACTTAGGTCATAAATTTCTCTGTGAATATTCCGATTTAACTTTTAGAAGTGGTATAGTTTATCGTCAAAAGTAATTCAATATAATATAAATTTTATATATCTTCTTTTGGAGTTTTATTATTTCCTTATCTCAAAATATAGCTACCTTGTAGTTCAATCATGAACTTTTTGTATGTTGGGACTAGTAGTAATTAGTACTTGAACCAGAATCTTAGTGATCATGTCTGTCCAAAATGTCATTTGTTTGTGACTGAAGGTACTCCGTAGCATATATTGCCCCTTCCAAAATGTAAATAGTACTTGAACTTCATAGCTATAAGTTTTTTAGGAGGGTGTAAATGGTTTGTTTTTTCAATGTGGTATAAAATTTAGGCTAAAGGTCAGGTCAGATGGCCTAGGTTATAATGATAGCAGATCAGGGTGTCCGACTTGGCTTACGAGCTTTAATAACAATTTTATGTGCGTTACAACTTGTCTTAAGCGATCCCAGAACACTCCATTCTAACAGCAGTTAGAAAAAGAAGTGTTGTACACACGGACCAGACCAGACAATTAGACCCTGCTAACTACTGTTCCAATGCGGCAATGCCCTCACGGGAGACTGACAAACCATCCATATCATTGCTTATAGCCCTAGAAGTATCAACTCTTAATCTTTGGGCTTACACAAAGGATTCCCGGTGCAAAGAAGAGATCACACGATTAGGGGTGGGCGTTTGACCATGATAGAAGATTATTATTTTGTCCTGTCATTTCGTCTTTAAAAATTTTTCGACAGAAATCGAACTTGCTGACAGAAATGTGTGAATGAGTCGGCTAAACAAAAATTTGAACCACGCAGAGGGGAGATGACATCGCCGGTTCCGGCACAAGCGGAAATAAGTCTTTGCATAAGGGGATCTGATACTTGGTTTTTTTGATTCACTCTCTTTTTTTATTGTTTTTTGTCGGTCATTTTGTCAGTGGAGTAGAAAGAAGCTTTAGGGCTACTTGGAACGTTGGGTTCTAAAAATAAAAAACATAACAGGAACGCAATTAGAATATCACGTGGCATGGAATGTTGTAGTTGCAAGTATCCAAAACCCAAGAATATGATATGTGCATTTGTTTGGATGGTTCGATGGAAAAAAATACATAGAAACAACATGTAAAATTTGGTAGATACAAGAGAGTAGAAAGATAGAGATGAACTGGACTTTTAAAAGGTAAAGAAGATTGGGGGTTATTGTTAAGTTTTCTATGGAATTGGAGCTTAGAAACCTTATGTTTGAATTTGTTGAGCTCAATGATTTGTTCCCAAGGGTATGTATAGGAAATTTTCCTAGCCCCCATTTTTCCTATGAAAATCTTGTAGTCCAAAGGAGCCTTAATGTGGTATGCACAAATGGAAACAAAGCCAACCGAGTTATTCCTTGTGCATATATTTGACATAGGAAGGAGTACATATTCAATTATCTTCCTCTCTTTTCCATCATCCCCTGCTATTTTGGTGGTTGGTTGCTGAGCCACCGCCAAAGGCGGCAAAGGATCACTTTCACTTCCCTCCCTGATGGATGAGCCTCCTCTCCTACCATCTTTAGATATAAGCAAAATGCTCATGTTCTGCTATATATTATAATATTGTCTAAAGCAAACAAAAAATTATTCCCATGAAAATATATTACTCCCATCTGTTAGCTATATGGAATATTGAATTTAATTTGGTTTCTTTCATGGCTATTCATTAAGGTTTGATTTTTTTTATATATTAAGAAGTTCAAGCGTTAATTTACAACAATGAGAATAGGTGGGTGACAACTTCATAGCCTCCACCCATCCATTATTTTGAAAGAGTAGCATATTGAGGCTAATGTTTGATGGATTTAACTGTAGGGGCAAATTAAATATTATATATTATAATACAATGAATAATTAGATGTAAAAGATTTTTAGAGAAATCATAGTTTTAGAAGTACGGCATGAATAATTCACACATAATCCATTTTTGTTAATAAAAAATGGGTCGGGTAAAAAAATAGTTTCGTGATCCAATCATAGATGCAGACAAATAAAACTATAAAAACCAAAGCTAGTGGTCTAGTAGTAGTTGCTCAATTGCTCTTCGAAGTTCAGACTTCACAGTGGGTACACGTATAGAGAGCAAAAATAGGAAAGGACAGAGTAAGACCTTGTTGCTGTAAAAATTTTCGTAGATATCACATTGGACGTCAAAAGAGGTTTTTGGACGCGAATAAAAAAACTAATTTCATAACTCGCCTGTAAACCGCGAGATGAATTTATTAAATCTAGTTAATCAATCATTCGCACACGTGGGTTACTATAGCACTTATGGCTAATCGTGAGCTAATTAGACTCGAAACATTCGTCTCACGGTTTACATGCAAACTGTGTAATTAATTTTTTTAATCTACATTTAATGCTCTACGTATGTGTCAAAATTAATTCGATGTGATATTTTTTAGACAATTTTTTTTACAACTAAACAAAGCCTAAGAAGAAAAGAAAAGAAATTAATTCAAGCTGTACTGATTTGTATATCTCGCTAGGGCACTTTGGGGCCCTGGAACGGCCCGGGCTGGTAAAACTCGATAGTTCACAGTTGTCGGCTGCCCGTGTGCAGCTCGGCTCCTTTTGGAGAACAGTAGTAGGTGCCTGTGAATGGCGAGACCGGCTTTCATCACATCCATCTACCGTCGCATCGGGTGACCACTGACCAGGAGGCCGTACGCATTGCTGTAGGGGTAGGGGTTCCTTTCTCCTTTTTTCAGGAAGCAGAGTCAGACAGACCTGAGTAGAGGTACTACTGTGCTGCTGTACTACAGTATTCATGTGAGTGATACTAGAGGGGGTTGCAGCTGTGGCGACATGCCGGAATCGGTAGGACAGGATACTGTTATGGCACGAGATATTTTCTAGTATAATAAAAGGAAACGTTAAATCTTTCTAAAAATAATTTTGTTTGGGACGGAGGTAGTGTAATATTCTCAAAATTATAGAAATAAATTTGAAACGGAAAAATCTCTCCCATCAAAATTTTTTGCGAAATTACATCATAATCGTTCTTCCTGAATTTTATTTGCTTCTCTACCGGTGCCAATTAATTAATTTGTGTTAATAAGTCAAATTGTGTCAAGTGGATTAGCTAAACTAAATATAAAGCTATCAATATAAACTAAATTTCTAAAGGGAATTATTGTCAATAAGTTAGGGATCAAATCAATCATTTTATTACAACTCAAAATAGAACTTCAAGTACAGGACCATATGCAGATGACTAGCCAATCTTAATCAAGGGCCATACCTATACTTACAAATCTCATGATCCAAAACTTCCCCAAATAAAAAGGAGACAACCAATTTTATTCAAAGTTTATTTGCAAATTACTACCCAGGATGCTTGGCCACAGAACCTATTTTGCAAAGGCTATTGCTGAAAATAGAGTAGAACTATATTAAACACCGAAACTAAATGCCCATCGAAACATTCTCCAAAGTCAATTTACAAAACCCACACCAATTAAAATCAATCCATTTCAGAAGTCACCCAAATTTTCCCCATCCAAACGAGAGCCCTAATTTACGCTCAAGCCCATTCACAATTTCCTTTGTGAATTCAAACCAAATCTTATATTTAAAAGCCAGAGTAACTCCTGGGAATCTAAACCTGAGTCCTTCTTGGCCCATTTATCAGCAGGCCTAGTCAAACTCGCCCAAGTTTGCTTAACATCCCTCCTGTTTCAGCCCAAAGAACTAGTTCTAGACTAGCTAGCCTCTTGTACCGACCCACTTGAGTAGGCCAAACCCTAGCCCAACCCTTTTCCTTTCTCTACCAGGCCGGCCCAACATCTATGCCGAACCAGGCCGGCCCAGCTTGGCATGACGCCCTAGCAGGCCTCTCCAAGCTGCTGGCCACAAGTCCACAACCAGCCATTACGCCTGCCAACGGCCCACCGTGGCCTGCATTTTCCGGCACGGCCAGGGCAAGATAGTCAGCCTTGCCCTGTCTGTTGTGCCGCCGCTGCCGCCGGCAATCCGCCGGCGACGGTACTGCCGCGGCCTCGCCGTCGCCACCGCTTCTTACCACCGTGCGACCACAGCCGCAGTCGTCAATCGTCCCGTGCACCGCAGCCGCTGCCCCGTGCCGCGCGCCGTCTCTCCGCTCGCCAGGTGTGTCGCTGTCACGCGTGGCACGCGCCCACACGCGATCGCATCGCTGGTGACAAACATAGGAGAGAGGGGATCAAGCCGCGCCATCCACCCTCTCCTCCCGATTCCTCTCTTCCCGCGCAAGACAGCGCACTGCCGCTCGCGTCATCGTCTCTGCCTTGCCAGGACGACGATGACCACGTCACCGCTCTCTCTCCGCGAATCGCTCCGGCCCGTCCTGAAGTCGAGAGGATGATGACCAGTCGACGACTGTGACCGCGCTCCCTGGCTTCCCACGCAAGCCGAGCTTACCGTCGCGCCTACGAAACTGCACGCACTCCCCGGCCTCGCCCTCCTCTCCGCCTCACTAGTCACTACACGCACGCCTCAGGATGCAGGTGGGCTGGGTCGTGTCGACCCGAGGTCTGGCCCATGGTGATCTCGATTGTTAACTCCAAGCCATGGATTGACCCGACCCATGAAATTTCTGGTGGACGGTTGACCCACGGACCTCCCATGTGTCAAGTTTAGTGTACGCGGACTGTACAAACCTGACGTGCTGCCTGCCTGTCTCTGTCTGCCTGTGCTGCTGTGCATGACTCCCCGTGACTACCCAGCCGTGAGGCCATGATACTTAAAACTGAATAAACACATTCATCAAGCATACTAAAATCCATACGGCTATGAGGACAAATCGACAAGCTTCTGAAAACAACACATCAAATCTGAACAACAAAATCGAGCAACTATATCACATAAACATTAATTCTGAACAAGACCTCATATTTCTAAATAAACATCTCATAGAGCTTAAAAATACAACCTCATACTGAAATGTGATCATTTGAAGCTCAGAATAGTCAAGCAAATAGCGTTCAGTGTCAATTATAAAGCAGCAACCAGTAACTAGTAACTCAGTTGTTCAGTTCAGAGCTCCATTCTTCCAAAAAATTTCAAAACCTCATTACATGAAACCAGCCAAACAAGCCTCTGTTGGTTCATGCTTTCTCCAGGGCCTTAAACTTCTACAGGACTTTCCAGGCTTCTGAACAAGTGCTTCTTATCTATTTCTAAATCACACTATCCAGGCTTCCACAACAACAAAATGTGCACATGGTCCGCAACATTTCTCTTCACATCAAACTCCATGTATCACAAGCCTCTGAAATAGAGATTATGAAAGCCAACTAAATAAACTAACCATTCAGTAGAAACAAAGTTTAACATAAATTAATAGCCATAAGAAACTATATAAGCCCATGATTTTACATACCACAATTCGCAGGGTTCAAATCTCTCTCTCAATTCCTAGAATTAGTAAACAAATTATATAAGTAAACAGATCACAACAGGTAGTAAAATTTTTCAGAATTAAAGGTAGCAGCAGGCAGCAACAACAGGTAGTAACAGCAGCTAGTAGAAGCAAACAACTAAAAACCATGAGATAAAAAACTGTTTCATTTGACAAAATTAGCTGCTGCAATCAAACCAAATATGCAGGAATGTGCTGATATGAGCCTGTGATATGCGAACAAATACTAATAGTATAAATAATTGTGATACAGAAGGAAGAAATTACACATACATGGCTTATGGCTTACTGGACAGGGGCGAGGCCCAATGGGCTGGGGGATGCCATGGCACCAGAGTCCAAAAACATTTTTAGTTGTTACCATCAACTACCCACCACATGTGCACCCCCTTTGGCCCAAGGTGGTGCACCCCCGTTCTGAGAAAGTGAGCCACAAAAGCCCAGCATATTACCTTTTTACAATCCATATTTGGTCATAGATCTCTCAGGTCAGGATGATATGCATCAATCGGCTTCCTCAATTCAGGATCATTGTCGATCTCCTCATACTATTTGGTATCATCTAGTTTTGCACTGCTCCTTGCATTGCTGGTGTTGAAAGCACTTATCTACAATAATTTCTTTGCATCAAGATTCACTTGATTCAGAGTATATACTTATAATTTTACTCCAAACCCTAACCAATCAAGAACCATATAATCTGAACAAACTATCAACTAATAAAGTCATATAATACACACGATATCTTTCAAATACAGGAGTTTATTTAAACAAAGCAAATCTATCACCAAAGAATTTGAGGGAACAAATTAGGAATATTGCCTGTTGTCGACGATGTGGCCGGGGAGTAGACGGTTTGGACTTCAGATGCATCTGTGCAGCGCCGCGGCATACGGCAATGAAGGAACAGAGGAAACGAAGCAACGCTTGCCTGCGCATAATCGGGAGAACACCCTAAAGAAATAGGGTTGGCCGCTGCTTGCCAGCTTTGATTGGGCCAATTTATGTGAACATATGGGCCTCAAATGCTGCCTCTCCCCTGTTGGATTGGGCCACCTAATCTAGTGCATAACTGGGCTTTTTGTGGCTCACTTTCTCAGAACGGGGGTGCACCACCTTAAGCCAAAGGGGTGCACATGTGGTGGATAGTTGATGGTAACAACTAAAAATGTTTTTGGACCCTGGTGCCATGGCATCCTCCCCAGCCCATTGGGCCTCGCCCCTGATATGTTAGGGAGTTGCTTTCCACCAAGATGTCAAAATCATCAACTCGTGGCAATATATCTTCTTTCAAGTACGGATCAAGCTCGTTAACCACCTTATAGGCCTTGCTTGCATGCTCCAGAATCGATCCCAATCAGAATGCCTCCTACTACGTTGAGTCACTGTTTCAACATCACTTCTTGCACAAGTCGACTCAATATTTTGGTTATTCACTTTAGGTGAATAATCAAAGCAGAGTTGTTCAATTACCATCATTATCTCACTTAACTTATCTTCAGCATCATCCCCAAAAGCTTGCTCAAGGACAAATTTTACATAGGAATACTTAACCTTGGATCTAGGACCACAGGGACACACAAATTCAGGAATGAAATATTCCGGTAATCTTCAAACTTCTTCTTCATATCCTCAACCATGTCCCCAATCCAAGCATCTTGATTTGAGTAATCCTCATCAAGTACTGACTTGACTTCCCATATTTCATCGAAGTAAAGATTTGAGGTGAGATAATTTGTTCCGGAAACAACATTTGTCGCATCATAGAACACCCTTAAGAACCTACAAATCTCTTCAACAATTTTCCAATCATCTTCTAATGGATTATGCTTGTAATTGTGGTCTTGCAACTTCAACTCAGCAAAAGCACATTTAAATTCCAAAGCACACTTCAGCATTAAGTAAGTAGCATTCCATCTAATTGGGACATCAAATGATGGTTGTTTTTCACAGGAAATTCCAACTTGTACAACAATTTCTTCAAAATGTTGCTTGCATGATTACGAACCTTTTACATACTTGACAGTTTCTCTTACATTATGCAGGGTGGGGCTGGCTTTTTTCAAGCCAACTTGCGTGACGATATTTATAACATGTGCTACACAACATGCATGAAGTAACTTGCCCAAGCTAGGAAGAAGCCCTTTCCGTAGCAAATTACCTTTTAACAATTCAATCATTGAGGTGTCAACTGAGACATTATCCAATGTTACACTAAATAACTTGTCTTTGATGTTTCATTTCTAGATACACTTCAGCATAACATTAAACATGCATTGAGCAGTATGCGGAGATTCCATCATGAAGAACCTAATAATTCTTTTCTCAAGTTTCCAATCACTATTGATGTAATGACATGTGACACATAAGTATCCCATTTTCTGATTAGATGTCCACATGTCAACAGTTAATGAAACTCTAGAAGAACAATTCTTGAAAGTTTCTGTGGAGGATATGGGTACCGGGTACCACTCGGCCTACTTATCCGACTAGAGATAGGAGGTGACCCACATCTATGTAATATGTAATAGACTAGGACTCGGTTGCCATGTTGCCTTGTATCCCAAGGTAGGGTATAGAATCCCGGCCGAGTACTTCCTAGTATAGATTTAGGAAACCTAAGCCGTATCCGGCTGGGCTTTTCCATATAACCCGGCTCGTCAACCCCATATAAGGGGAGTCGGGGGAGTCCCCAAGGGCACCGAAGAACACAATATGATACTACAACATCCGGCGGATTACATCCAGTAGTCCGTCGAAGGCTGGAGTACGGTATTACTACTCATATTGAAGGGGCCCGAACCAGGATAAATCTTGTTCCCCTCTCCATCGTTCTTTTCGAGCTCATGCATAACCCTATAAGTTTTATTGCCGGTCCAAAACACCGACAGTTGGCGCATCAGGTAGGGGTTGCGCCGAGTATTTCGTCAGCAAGCACGATGGAATTTATCGGCGTCGACGGCTTCATCTTCCCTCCCGATGAGATCTTTCGTTCAGAGGTTTCGATTTCACCGTTGACAAATCCAACATGTCATCCCCAGCCTCCGACTGGTCGCGGATCAAACCGCACAGCGTGAAGGACGCCGTCTCCCAATAATCGGTGTGACAAGATTGATTTGAAGGAATCCGATGGCGTCAATACACACGGACATGGATGGTTGCATCGAAGGTATTGTCTCCAATCATACGCATGTCCCAGGAGGAGGTCACGTGAACAACAAGCAGCAGCTTGAGTTAATCCAGGTTATTACGATTGATCAAGGCAGGCCAACTGTAATCTCGAGATTACAACACGCGAGGTTAGACTGCAGCGATCTACTCGACTGCAACTACACATCCTGAAGATCGATTTTATTCTCAAGATCGATTACATGTGTCAGAATTCTCTATCGCATGTATGCATGTATGGCTAGCAAATTATCCCCATGGAAGCATGTACGTATCCAAGATGGCAAGACATTTTCTGATCTACAATCAACAGAAGAGCACATATATCGGATTGGTTTCCTAATCGGTCTGCTACAAGCACTAATCAGTTTCCAAATCAACTCGGTTTCTGCAAAAAGAAGCTACACCAACACACGTCAATCTGCCTCCTGTCCATCTCGTATCAAGGCATGCACATACGTGAATGTACATTCATATAGAAGCAAGCCAAACAACCGGGAGTTTGTTTCTGTTTTGGCATATGGCATCCGAGTCCAATTACAAAATTGATCAACCGGATTAGCAAATCTTAATTGGACGACTCTGGAGGCCGACTCGCATACACACTCCGCGATCACAGATGCACATGGGGACATTGCCGGCTGAGAGGATTGCATCCACAAGTCACACACGACGAGGCGTCGGCACGTAACATACACGCGCAAGGAAATCATCTTCGAAACGTCGTCGCCGTTGTCGACGACCAAGTCAATGTTCTATAAAGACGCTCCTTGGATGTGTCGATACATGCATCCATCGAGTACATGTATAAATTGAAGCCACGTATGCAAAAGCAACCAGCGTATTAACGGGAGCATGCAAGCCATGGATGAAGCAATGGGATCCGACTGGTGCTAGAGTTACCATATACAGTGGTTAATCAGATTAGAGCCCACGGATCAGCCGGCCGCACTGCGATGATTGGCTTCCTAAAATCAATTTACTACTCATCGATCAATTTCCAAGCTAGTTCGGATTCTCCGTCATGTGCCGAGCAAAATAGCCACCAACAAGCAACAACTGAGAGCACCAAGAAGGGATACAGAAGCGTCAAAAAAGAACCAACAATAGCTGGATAATCGGTTGTGCACTCGCCGCCTTCGTCGGTCACCGCCGGTGGAGCCATCACCGAGCACTGTGCATACAATGATTTAGCTCCGACTCCGACTCCGACAACCATTCCTCGATCGCCAACTACTTTGATGTTCATACCGAACGACTCCTCGTCATCAAGAGTTTTGACATCGCCGACTGCTTCAACAATTAAGTCTGGCCTATACGTCATCCAAGTTTTGGATGGCCTAACATTATCAGCGTCTACATCAAGCTAATCATTGACATATTGGTCTCATCGTCCTTGTATGCGACAATAATATGGTGTTCATCAGCATCAACAATATGCACATGCAGTTCAACTATGGCCTCGTCAACTACCTAGACGCCATATTGTTCAACTCTGGCAAAAGTCAACATCTACAACGACGACCCTGCCGACTGCATCCGTGACATCGTTTTTAATATTGACATGAGTTGGGATAATATTGGCATCACCAATTACTTTTTTGCTCACTTTTTACAACAAGTGATGTTTATTTCTCTTGTTTTCCTACTCGGCCATGGCCATGAGCCATCGAGATTTGGATATAGAGAGTCAATATTATCAATTCAACATTTCGCTCCCTCTAGTTTTCCACTCGGCCATGGCTTCGAGCTGTCGAGTTTGGACCTAGAGCGGTCGGCACCGTTATATCAACAACTCGGCTCCCTATAGCTCTCCACTCAAATACAGCCATGAGCTTGTCGAGTTTGGATCTAAGACAGCTGACATCATCACTGACAAATATCTTCAGTCGACCAAGTACTTACAAGCTAAGTTATCCTTTATCTATCTTTTACATGATATTTTTATTAATTACTTTGACTGTCTGCGTCAAGTGATCTCTCACTTGATAGCCAGTTGGGGGCTATGTGCATTATACTACAAGTTTCTTTCTTGCTTTTTTCTCGTAATGATGGCGAGAGTACTCGAGTAGAACAAATTCCAGACCGTGAAACTCAGCTCCATGTTGGGCAAGTGCATAAACGTATGGGGTCAACTACTCGGAGAAATCAAAATTAACAAGAGAAAAAGTATGTCGTTTCTCTCAAAGATTGCAAAAGTACTTGAGTAGCATAAGTTTCAGATCGCGAAACTCAGCTCCATGTTGGCGAGTGCATAAACGTATGAGACAAATTACTCGGGAAAATCAAGATCAATGAGAGGAGAAATACACATTTGACTGTATTACTCATTTTTTATTTCGAGTAGTGATTTTTTACAAAAGATGCTACTCATCTATATGTTTATTCAAGCAGGGTTCAGATCCGAGTGATTTTATGGTTACTCAGGACCATACGACTATCTCCTGCATATGAAGACTAAATCAGTCGGGAGAACTATGATGCCAATCACAACTTGGCTATAACTCTACTGGACGAGAAGTGCCCGTGGGCGCCAACTTATTCAGTCACTATTCCGCCAAGAGCAATGATATCTACTAGGCAACAATAAGTCACCCTTGACTTTATGTGCTTAGCATCTAAAAGCAGC
>CM002485.1:6053820-6103351 GCA_000325765.3 Leersia perrieri
ATTATATGCTAGGGCGCAACTGTTGTGATCGTTGTGCAGGACCTCTGCTATTTAAACGAAATGATGGTAAATCCAATAAATATCACTTTGCGGATGTTACATCTAGCAATTAATCCGTTTTTCAAGGAGATAACAAGTAATTTAATTAAATCAAATAGTGTCATGATTAAAACAAATAAATCAAAAAAGGTCATGTAAAATAATTAAATCAAATAGGGTCACAATTAACTGAATTAAACCACTGCTTGGAACAGATACGGTCAGTAAAATATTTAAAAATCGGAACAGTAAGTCTAGTAAATTGTTTTACGAACAGCAAGTCCATACAACACATTAAATCCGGTAAAATTGAGGGACAATACCAGATTTATTTAGTTTGCCTAAATATTTACTGTATTTACTGAGACATGTATGTCTGTTCTCGCATGTAGCCGACGCAATTAACGTTAATATCGTGATTACAGATTACATCTAGGTTTTCAAATTAAAACCACAATTACCCCTAAGTTTACGCACACAGATCAACCATAGCAATTATCTCGTACGGTGCATGCGCACGTGCATTCCTGTGTTTCAGAAGGCATGCACGCACCCATGGTTCAAAATTCCGGAACGAAATTTTCGAAATTTCCGAAATTTCGGTCATTTCGGTGGGTACCGATACGAAATCAAATTTCAGAAATATCAGTTAAAATTCATCAAAAAAATAAAAAATCAAATATAATTGAATATGGCACATATTATGCATTGTTTTCCCATATTATTAGCTCCAAGAAGCTATTAGGATCTACTCCCATAAAAGACAAACAAAATTCATTCAAATTTCTGTTTAAAATTTAAAATACGTTTGAATATTTCAACCGAAATTTCCGAAATAAATCCAAAATTTCCGAAATTTCGGGATTTCGGTGACCCCCGAAATTTCTTTCGAAACCGATAAGCTGAACCCTGACGCACCTTCCATTGATCAATGGAGATATTTTGTTCCTAATTGACATTATTATGGGATTAATGCTGTGGGCCCCACGTACACGGATAAATGGAAGAGCCTGATATGTTTCTCGTACGAAGAAAAATCGGGATTTACGGAAATCGATGAAGAGGTCTGCGCAGTTGTTGTGGTAGTTTCAGTTATGGAAACTTTCAATATAATCCACACAATATTGATCCAATGGAAGATGAGAGGGGTGATTTGTAAATACGCTTTTGTAAATCACCCCTCCTATCTCTCTTGAGCACATCTTTGAATTAACATCGTGTGATTTAGATTAAAGTTTTCATAGTTTATATGGAGAGTTAGTTTCCACAAAATATATTGTCATCTATTATATGCCAGACGCAACTGCTATGGCAGTTGTGCAGGACCTATGCTATTCAAACGAAATGATGGTAAATCCAATAAATATCACTTTGCGGATGTTACATCTAGCAATTAATGCACGATGCTTTCATTGCCCCTTTCCGTTTTTCAACGAGGTAACGAGTAATTTAATTAAATCAAATAGTGTCACGATTAAAACAAATAAATCAAAAAAGGTCATGTAAAATAATTAAATCAAATAGGGTCACAATTAACTGAATTAAACCACTGCTTGGAACAAACACGGTCAGTAAAATATTCAAAAATCAGAACAGTAAGTATAGTAAATTGTTTTACAAACAGTAAGTCTACTAAATTTTTAGTTGAATTCTAATGAAAGAGTATTTTTCAGATTTTAGGTGTTCCCCTTGAAAAGTTAATTTTCATACTATATGTGTTCCTGTTGGCAAAGCGTTCATGCATTTTTGTGTATTCTTTAGCCACAATTCTCAGAGCAAGCAAATACTCGCCGTAGTAAAAAATATTTATTATCGAGAGAGGCAGTAAAATAACTTATTTCCCAACGTCAAAATGACTAGAGCGAGCACCATCTCAAGCTGCCCAATCTGCAAGAGTCGTAGTCCTTAATTACGATGCTTGATCTGGTACCACTTTTTCTTAGATTTGGTGCTGTCTTGCCCATCCGCCATTCCTGCTGGTCCGCCGCTTTTCCGGCCATCTTTTTTTAAGGCCCAGAACCCCCTTTCCCCCTTCCCCCACCCTTCCCCACGAAACACTAAGTACAACTTTGTGAAGTGTTCTGGTGTGGTTCAAATCCATTAGTGTGGCCTGCGGGCAAGGGACGCTCACACATTTCATGAATTATGTGTTTCGGCTGCACACTCTGCCTATCCTCCTGAGCTGCCCTCTTTTATTTTTTCTTTTCTTCATCGGGGCCTTTCCATGCACAACCAACTCAAAATTCAAATGATGTTTTCTCCTAAATAACTTATCTGTTGTACAATCTGATTACATTGTGCTGTCAACAAGAACTCACGCACGGTTATATAACAATGAAAAGAAAAAAAGCTCAATGAAGCTCTGCTAAATTATACATTTGATTAAAAAAAGTGGATTATATGCCCCACTTTTTTAAATGACATGTTTTCAAAAAGAACTCCTTGTACTGTTTAAACCGCTTGTTGCCTTGCTACTACCAAACCATCAAGTCGGCACACAACGGAAAACTCTTTTTAGCACCTAGGTGCATATACACATAGGCTTTGCATACAGTCTAAATAGTTATATAAAATTTTGAAAAAAAAATTGGTTAGATATGTTATGATAATATAAGTTAGCTCACAAACATGAAACTTCAAATTTGACCTATGTTTGGAGAAACTAAAAATAACAAAATATGTCTACACTGCACAGTTTTAAATTTTGTTATTTTTATATGTCCAAAAGTAGGTCAAATTTAAAGTTGCATGCTTGTGAGCTAACTTATTTTATCATAACACATCTAACCAAAATTTTTTAAAATTTTATATAACTATTTGGATCGTATGCAAAGCCTAGGTGCATATACATATACATCTAGGTGCTTTATGTCAGTTGCTACTTGTTATTTTCTCCGTCTATTATAAGTATAGTATTTAGGGTATGATGTGATGTATATTGTACAACGAATGTGAAGTTACACCCACTCTCGGAGGAAGCAGACGCACTACGCTCGGTATATAAATTCCACTTCAAGGTTCTAGGTACTACCATCCTGCGATTCCGAGGTTGGCACCATTAATGGCGGATGACAGTGACACGGTCGCAACCCCGCTGTTAACAAGCCACGAAGCAAAGCCGGCGAAGCCGCCGTCCATCGACGACGCGATCGAGACGTACATGGGCGCCACCGGCGCCAGGCAGCTTCTCAGGGCGATGTTGCTGGCCGTCGCTTGGGCTTTCGACGCGCAGCAGGTGTTCGTATCGGCGTTCACGGACGCAGAGCCGCAGTGGCACTGCACCGGCGCGGCGGCGAACTGCTCGCCGTGCGCGCTCCCGACCGGTGCTTGGGAGTGGGACCGCCCGGCCGTGACGTCGGTGGTCTCGGAGTGGGCGCTCGCGTGCGGCGGCCCGGCACTCGTCTCCCTCCCGGCGTCGTCCTTCTTCGCCGGCTGCCTCGTCGGCGGCTTCCTGCTCACGACGCTCGCCGACACCCTCCTGGGACGCAGGAAGATGCTTTTCCTTTCTCTGGTGACCATGTCGGTCGCCGGCGTACTCACGGCGTTCTCCCCGAACGTGTGGGGTGTACGCCGCGCTGCGGTTCGTATGCGGCTTCGGGAGGTCCCTGGTGGGCGCCTCCTCGCTTGTCCTGTCCACGGAGCTCGTCGGGAAGAGGTGGCGCGACACGGTGAGCGTGGCGGGCTTCTTCTTCTTCTTCGTCGGGTTCATGTCGCTCCCGGCTCTCGCGTACGCGCTCCGCGACGCGTCGTGGCGGACCATGTACCTGTACACGTCGCTCCCGTGCCTCGCCTACTCCGTTCTGCTCTACTTCCTCGTGCAGGAGTCGCCGCGGTGGCTGCTCGTGCGCGGTCGGAAGCAGGAGGCCATCGAGACGGTTCGCCAGATCGTGTCGCTCAACGGCACGGCATCCAGCTTCTCTATGCTGGACGAGTGTGCCGTGGAGATCGACGCCGTCGGCGCCGGAGACGGCGGCAACGGCATGTTCGCGACGCTGTGGTCGATGTGGCAGCGGCGGTGGGGGTTCCGGAGGCTGGCGGCGATCATGACGGCCGGCATCGGCTTCGGGATGGTCTACTACGGGATGCCGCTCAACGTCGGCAACCTGGGGGGATCCAACCTCTACCTGAGCGTGACGTACAACGCGCTGGCCGAGTTCCCCTCCTCCATCCTCTCGTGGCTACTCATGAGCAGGATCAACCGGCGCATCTCGGTGATCGCGCTCACCATGGTGTCCGGCGTCTGCAGCCTCGCGTGCGTCGTCATCCCGGAGGGCACCGGACTGCGCATGGCCGCCGAGGTGTTCTCCTTCTTCGCGACGTGCACGGCGATCAACATCATACTGATGTACTCCATCGAGTTGTTCCCGACGTCGGTGCGCAACTCGGCGGTCGGGCTGGTGCGGCAGGCGGCGGTGCTGGGCGGTGTGGTGGCGCCCTTGCTCGTCGCAATCGGGGGCTACCTGTCGTTCGGCGTGTTCGGGGTTGCCGTCGGCGGCCTTGGGATGTTCGTCGCCTGTCTGCCGGAGACGAGGGGGAGGAGGATGTCGGACACCATGGAGGAGGAGGAGGAAGAGGAGGAGAGGAGCACACCATGTCCAGTGCTGGCGTGAGCGACATGGATAGCAATGACGTGCTCGTGTAGATGGCGTTTGTGAGTTGTGACAAAAGTTGCGGGTGTGACTAAAAATCTGTAGCCATATTTTTAAGAAAATTATCTTTTAACTGTAACTATAGTGTATCTATAATGTAATTACGCTATATCTATATTATAATTACATTGTAACTTTTATATAATTTATATACAATTTTACATAGATTAATAAGCATTTAAAAACATAGATAACTTTTATATGAGCATGTTTATAAGTTACATGGAAGTTATATATAAATTACAATGTAAATATAGTATAGTTATGATGTAATTATATCATAATTGTGTTATAATTACATTTGCAAGATTTTTTAAAATAAATGTGGCGACAGATTTTTAGCAATACTGTTGTTTATTGGTGCCTTGTTGCTGCCAATCTTAATTGATTTCCTCCTCGGTTAATCCATGTATGAGTAGCAGGTTAGGGATTAAAGGGGCAAAGGGAGTAGCAAAGTGAAAATTATGTTAGATTTTTCTTATAATCATTCAGTCATTGATTTTCATTCTTATTGTTTATTTTTCTTCGTGATCTCAGGTGTGAGGATGTTGTCTAAGAAGCATATCTATCCGGTGCTAAAAAAGGTATTCATAATAGTTTTATGTTGTTTTATTTTCTTATTATACTATTGATATTGTTGATCGAGAACTAAATATGTATTGCAAATGCTTGTTAGTAATACTTATTTATGTCATATTAGAGAAAAAGTTCTTTACATAGTATTTTTAAACGGCAAAAGAAATTTTAGCCTAAGAGGGTCATATTATAATTACGCTATTCTATATTATAATTACATTGTAACTTCTATATAATTTACTAGATGACACCCCACGCATTGCAACGGGAACCTAAGAAAATGTAATTTAGATTTTTGACTAATTGAACAATATGAACATTGAATCATGCTAATGTGCTAACTATTGAATCTGCCATAGCCAATTTTAAGTTACAAATGGTAATTTTTACTGCCCAAGTATTACCATCTGCTTGATACAAATCCCAAACCAAACAGGCAAACTTACACATAACAGAACAGAGTGTTTTTGTGTTAGACAATACATAATAATGAAAGCAGTTCTTCAATTGTTCTTTGGTATGAATGCTTGCTTGTTATAAATTAGTTTCATGGATTCAATTGTGACTGTCTGGATATGGCTTGAGTAGACAGATATTAAGTCTAGATCAAATATGGTTCTTGTATGAATTGTATCTCAGATTCACAGTTGGTCATGTGAATCTTGTATTCTCAGATAACAGGTAATTGCGTGAATACAAACCGAGAGAGCTGCTGTAGTTATATAAGGAACTCCTGTTTTGTCCCAAACTACTGCCAGAAATATTGTTTTATAAAGAGGTAGGAAAACTTAGCTTGGATTGCATGTTGTACAAATATGAAATTGCAACGGTATTCAGTAATAAATGCAGGAAATCATGTGCGGTCATATGATATATACCTCTGTTTTGGCCCTAAACTGTTTTAACAAACTTTATTCTATTACAGGAAGGAAAATTAATTAGTCCGCAATGTAAGTTTAACAAATAAGAAACTGAAATAATAATCAGTGTATGAGTAAAGAATTACCAACAACAGTTATTTGTCGAGTTCCTTCCTATTACCAACCACTACTACCATTTTTATCGCTTGTGGGTAAAACTAAACGCATGCGAGAAACAAAATTCTATCAACAAACAATTTACTGACCTTTGATAGTATGTGTGGACTGCAGTTGATACAACATAGGAGAGCTACCGGATAGGCACAATTGCTTAATTGCTTGCAGAAAACCCAGATATTTATCAACACGGTGATCTTTCTTTCAGTGAATGGTACTTGATTGACAGGATAAGCTAAAAAATATGTTAAGTAAACCGAATCACCAAAAACTATCACCTCAATGGAAGGGAGAAGGAATATCAGCTAGAGGTGGGCACCTGCCCTGCCCATCCCATCGATTCCTCTGCCTGGGGCAAGGGGGCATCGCTTCCCTGCACGCCTCTCGGGGGGTTTAGGGAGGAGGGGGAGAGTCGCCCTGGGCGGCCGCGAGAGAAGTGCAGGCGGCGGAGTTCTCGGTGGGTTCCGCATTTCCACTGGCCAAGAAGGGACTTTCGGGCTGACTTGTGGGCGGATGGCTGGGCTTTAGCCGGACGTCTGTCCTGTGGTTGATGACAGTGTGTGTTGAGCTTGATCCTGACCATTGGGAAGTGATCCAGCGGTTGGTGTTGTTTTGAATGATATGGATGAACTACAGAGCAGGAAATTAGAGTTAGTGGTGATCATTTGTATAGCTATATAGGATATGTAATTTTACATAGATTAATAAGCATTTAAAAACATAGATAATTTTTATATGTGCATGTTTATAAGTTACATGGAAGTTATATATAAATTACAATATAGTTATGATGTAATTACATCATAATTGTGTTATAATTACATTTGCAAGATTTTTTAAAAGAAATGTGGTGACAGATTTTTTAGCGATACTGTTGTTTATTGGTATATTGTTGCTGCCAATCTTAATTGATACCCTCCTCGGCTAATCCTCTGTGTATGAGTAGCAGGTTAGGGATCAAAGGGGCAAAGTGGGTAGCAAAGTGATCAATTTAAAGATTAGGGATTAAAAAATTGGGTGCATTGTGTTGAAACCAAAAAATATGTTAGATTTTTCCTATAATCATTCGGTCATTGATTTTCATTTTCATTCTTATTGTTTATTTTTCTTCGCAATCTCAGGTGTGAGGATGTTGTGAAACATATCTATCCGGTGCTAAAAAAGGTATTCATAATAGTTTTATGTTGTTTATTTTCTTATTATACTATTGATATTGTTGATCGGGAACTAAATATATATTGCAAATGCTTGTTAGTAATGCTTATTTATGTTATATTAGAGCAAGGTTAATAATATAGCTCACTTGTTGGCTATAAGCCCATCTAGAACTCTTGTATAGTAGACAGACTATAAGGTTGGCCGTAATTTTTTTCTCCCACTCTCTATGCATTCAATGCATATCTATAGGAGCACGTGTAAAACGGGCTATTAGATAACAACCCACTCTCTTTTTTCTTTGTCTCTTACCTCCACGTAAGCATATAGCCAGCTTATAGCTCGCTATTATACTTGCTCTTAGGGAAAAAGTTTTTTACATAGTATTTTGAAACGGCAAAAGAAATTTTAGCCTGAGGGTCATAGCTTCGCCTAAGGGCACCTACAACGCCCGTCGATTTGCCGTCGGCATGCATGTCAATTTGAAAAAAAAACCCCTCCTATCAGCTGCAGACGGCAACGCCGTCGTCTGGGGAGGCGACGGCTCAGGCGCATGCTCCAAGAATCACTAGTGGAAGGTACACGTGATTAAAACAACCAACACACAATCAAACAGACAACTGCCATCTTAACTGTTATATAATCTGTCTACTTCGCTGGCTGTATGTGTCGAATAGACAACTGCCGTCTCAATTGTTGTACTTGCCCTAAGGCCCCTCAAATCATAGAGCCGGCACAGGCGTTGCGTCGCCGCACCCGTGTCCCATCGCTGACCGAGCCAATGATGGCGGCGATTTCACTCCCATAAGAGAAGAGCTCCCCGATCTCCCCCATGACCACCGCCGCCACCACAGGGAAACGCTGAGCTCTGCCACCGGAAATCCCATGTCACCCTCACTTTATCGCCGCCTCTGCCCCTGCCCTTCTTCCGGCCTTGTCCTTCGCTGTACGGTGAAGCCACTGAAGAGTGAAGAGCGATCCTTCCATCCAGGATTTCTCTCCTGTTGCTGCAGGCCTGCAGCCCTCTATGACACTGCTGCCAGCCATCTCCGTCGTCGTAGTCCAAATCATGCCATTGGTGAGGATGATAAGCAAGACCTAGCCAGTATATTTTGCGAATTTTTGGTGTCTCATCCTATGCAGTTTGATGTTTCTTCTGTTGGTTTAATATATTTTTCAATGGGTATTTTCTTGTGTTTTATATTTTTAAAACTTCGATTCTTATGAATCTGTTGACGTTTCAACAATTGAAAATCTATAATTTGTGTGTGTCAAAGCAAAATGTTTGATTCGACAGCATTTGACCATTAATTTTAATATTTTGAAATATTTTTGACCTGGCAGGGAACATTTTTCTACTAACAATCATCGTGTGATTTGTAGTCACAACCATTAAATTATAACAAAATATTATTACAAGATTGCCCCGACTCCACTTGTTCCATTCTGACCAACCTTCAGGCCCATTATTGTCTCCGGTAAGCTCCATGTGCTCAAATGTTGGCCCCACGATTTTTAGTTGAATTCTAATGAAGAGTATTTTCGGATTTTAGGTGTTCCCCTTGAAAAGTTAATTTGCATACTATATGTGTTCCTCTTGGTAAAGCCGCGTTCATGCATTTTGTGTATTCTTTAGCCAAAATTCTCAGAGCAAGCAAATACTCACTGTAGTAAAAATAATTCCCACTGTCGAGAGAGGGAGTTAAATAACTTAATTTCCCGACGTCGAAATGACTAGAGTGAGCACCATCTCAAACTGCCCAATCTGGCAAGAGTCGTAGTCCTTACAATGCTTGATCTGGTACCATTTTTTCTTAGGTTTGGTGCTGTCTGCCTATCCGCCACTCCTGTTGGTCCGCCGCTTTTCCGTCCATCTTTTTTTAAGGCCTAGAACCCCCTCTCCCCCTTCCCCCACCTTTTCCCCATGGAATACTAAGTACAACTTTGTGCCAATGTTCTGGTGTGGTTCAAATCCATTAGTGTAGCCTGTGGGCAAGGGACGCTCACACATTTCGTGAATTAGGAGTTTCGGCTGCACACTCTGCCTATCCTCCTGAGCTGCCCTCTTTTATTTTTTCTTTTCTTCATCGGAGCCTTTCCATACACAACCAACTCAAAATTCAAATGATGTTTTCTCCTAAATAACTTATCTATTGTACAATCCGATTACATTGTGCTGTCAATGAGAACTCACACACGGTTATATAACAATGAAAAGAAAAAAAAAAGAAGCTCAATGAAACTCTTCTAAATTATAGTTGAAACAAGGAACACAGAACCTTGAGGGATTTGGATCCTCTACCTTTAGAAGCTTAAGTCACGTGGTGACTTGAGCCTCGATCCACCGTTGATTTTGTATCTGATGGATCATACGAAATATGTATCCAACTTAAAATAAATTTTTTTTGGATAATCGTACTTCATAAGATGCAAAATCAATGGTGGATGGGGCTAAAGTCACGTGGTGACTTTAGCCTTTAAAGATAGAGGAGCCATAACCATATTGAAACAACACAAGAATACTATTCATAAATAAATCAAGAACACCACATGTAACACTTATAATGAACTAGTAGTAAAACGTTATTATAAAGTACTTATTGAAACATCGCATGCAACATCCTAAAGATACCTATGGTGACACGAAAACTTGAAAATGTGTGACATAGTTGTTTCAGTTGAAACACCCACTTTTTTTTTTAGGAACATTAGGCAGGAGCTCTGCCAATTCAATTAGCGAGATCAGAAAGCAGTTTTAGTACGGGAGTAGGCTGCCAAGAGTAGGCAAACCTCAACTTTGAGCAACTAGAAAACAAAAAAAATAAGATTTACTCTCGCGTCCTAGCTTGTTCACCTTCTTTCAGTAACTGGAAGGAACGATTCACGACCTCCTGTGTTTGCTCCTGTCTGTGATTGAAAACTCTATCATTGCGTTGCAACCAGATGCACCAGGCTGTCACCGTCACAACTCCATCGAAGAGTTTTCTTTTATCTGCTATAATCCGCTTCCTTGCTGCAGCCCACCAACTGAAAAAATTACCTCTGAAGGTTCTCATCGGCGGCAGAGTTAGATTTAGGCGTTGAAAGACTGCAGACCACACCTGTTTTGATAGTGCATTTCATAATGAGATGAGATGCCGTTTCTTGGTGAAGATTACACATGGAGCAAATCGGGTTCCCTGTCCAACCCCTAAGAAGCAATTTATCTGTAGTTAGGATCTTTTTCTGCACAAGCAACCAACTGAAAAATTTACACTTGTTTTCCACTTTGGCTTTCCATATGATGTTATAATTTGTATCCCGTATGACACCTGTGAATGTGCGAGATAAGTTTATTTAGCAGTATAAACTCCTGATGTGGTCCATCTCCAGGATATGCTGTCAGCCACTGTGTCATCCAGCTGAACCTGTAAAACACGCAGCCAGAGATGCACAAATTCAGAGGCTTCTTGGAAACACCAACTTGTCACTCATCAAGAAACATTGAATTTCAACGATTAAATCTAATATATATTTTTCATCGAAATATGATCGTAAGGGAGGCATGAAAAGCTAGCTAGTCGCAACCACTTCACTGGGTGACATATGTGCAGACTGCCGCCATGATGAAAACATCTCCCATTTCCTTGCCGTGGAAAGCTCTGTTCCAAAATGAAAAGTTGAATTCTTTATTTTAACATATATTATACAAACAGATTGAAGATATTGTTTTCTTCAAGCAATACAAGTATACCAACATGTCTTATTGTTGTATAGAGTGGTCTAATTGGTCTATTCTGGGTTTCTGGGATTCGTTACCTAGAAAAGTCCATACATATATGAGCAGCATATATAGGCATTTTATTTCACGGACTCTCCTACACGGCCAGGCATTTTATTTTCAGCCCACCATTACAACTTATGGGCTTAAAGGGCCTAATTTGCTGCTGCAGCCGTACCTGTAGACTGTAGTAGTTTATTTGGAGAGTTTGCTTTTGGGATAGATGTACCGTGTTAACTAGCAAGGCTTAGGCCACTAGGCCAGTAAACTTTTTTTTGTTATAGAACTAGCCCAGTAAACTTCGGTGAGCCTAGTAGCCCTGTTAATTTTTTAGTTGGCACAAGGAGAATTTTTGGGTGCCACATCAAACGTTTGACTAGATATTGAAACGGGTTTTTAGACATAAATAAAAAAACTAATTTCATAATTCGCCTAGAAACTGCGAGATGAATCTATTAAGCCTAATTAAGCCGTCATTAGCACATATGGGTTACTGTAGCACTTATGGCTAATCATTGACTAATTAGGCTTAAAAGATTTGTCTCGTAATTTCCATCCAAACTGTGTAATTAATTTTTATTTTTATCTACATTTAATGCTTTATGTATATGTATATGATGTTTTTAGAAAAAAAATATTTTTGGGAACTAATAAAGGCCGCATAAGAGCAACACCGGTGCTTATTCGATTAGGTTGCGTTCAGAAGCCTCCTTTCAAAGCAATGCTGATAAAAAAAACTACAGTGTTTTTCTCTCTTTTCTGTGTGCGTGCTTTCCGAGCTGTTAAACGAAACGAAGTGTCTTTTGGAAAAAATTTTTATGGCGAAAGTTGATGAGATTCACCTGGCCCGTTCTCTCCTGTTTTTAATTTCTGTCCACGGGTCTGCATAAAAAGTTATGAGATTCACCTGGCCCGTTCTCCCTCGCTTGGCTCTCTACCAGGTAGGGCCATGTTCTACTTTAGCTGGTTGTGTTCGACTTGTGTTGAAGCGTGGATTTTTGCACTGACATATAGAATTGGGGTGCTACAGCGTGTTTTGTTTGGTTTTTTTTTACAGAGTTCGGTTTGGATGTATGCTGGAGTTGCTCTAAGTGGATTTTATCCTCTAGCACAAATTTATTACCTCTATTTTGACGATCTAAATTTCCAAAAAATGTTTTTTAGTTATACTTTTATTTTTGTTTGTTGGGCTCATGAAAATTTATATAACGATACGCTTTTTATGAGGTTAGGATTTTTGCCAGTAGCCTACTTAATCCTGTAGGTATTCCGAGGTGTGTGGAAGTGTTATATGATGTTGCGAAGCAAGTGCGCTCATTATATGTCTTATGTACATAGAAAAAGGACACTACATTTCTAGGCCACGAATTCTTGTGTGAGAAAAAAATACTGTTTTGACATCACATGTTAAGGTAGCGAGACGCTAGGACACTACATTTCTAAGCCACGAATTAAATGACTCATCAAGCCATCTCTGGAATAGTCCCTCACTGGCCTCCTGGGCTAGCTTGAGGTGCTTCCTTTCTATTGGGCCAACTTCTTTCGGGTTTGGGCCGACAATCTCAAAGTCTATCAATTAAATTTCTCTCAGTGCGATCCAAGCTCTACTTAAATTAAAGTAGTTGATCTGAAAGTTTGGACTTCCTTTAAATAAACTATGGATGAATTAAAAACAATTGGAAACTGAAGTTCTTTTAGGGAGGATGGGTGGAAGTGAGGTGGCAATGCAAAGAGGATAGAGTAGAACGAAGATAGATATATGCAGATATATGGTGCTCTATAGAATTACAAGACCATAGGCTTCCCAATTGGCCGCTGATTAGGACAGAAGCATGCAATATTTAGGCTTCTCCCGAATGAACGAACTTCGGAGGATATGAAAATACTGTAACTAATTACCGCCTTCTGAAAGAGCAATTATTTTATACTGTCCTAAACCCAGCGTATATCATATGGCAAATTGCATCTAGTGATAGGTTGAACAATATCGATAGTCCTATTTCCATTGTGATAAGAAGCTATATATGATATCCTAATTGAGAGCTACTATAGTACTATGTATCCATAATACCGCCGTGATCCAATTAGTCCTATTGATTTCCACACCTTTTGCTCGCGCGTGGTGTGTATACCGTCTAAGAGGTGGATTTTAAATAGTCGAGGGGATATCCATTTAAATATTTATGAATTTTTTCAAAAAAAATAGCTATATATGTGTATGAGATATATCACTACACAAGCATGCAAGTTAAGATACAAACTCTACAATTTATAACAAAAATATCAAATTTAACTAAAACTAATATACATGATTTCACCGTTAAATTTGATATTTTTATTGCAACTTGAAGTCAAATTTAAATGTGCAAGTTTCTTTGATTTGTCATATATTTATCTATCTTGTTAATTTTTTCTCAAAAATTTTCATAACTATTTGGATGATAATAAAAAAAAGGATGTCCCTCTCAAGTCTCAAGAGTTTAAAAGAATCTCCCATACCATCTACTATGCTTGTTGTTCTGATCTCAGTGACATTCTAAATAACCTATGGAGTCTAAAAATTTCATATGCTTCAATTCTTATGTTATTAATTTAAACATTTCTTTTCTAAGAAGCATTCATATATTTGTATCTTGAAATACACTCGCAAAAGAGTAAATTGCATTTTGGCCTAGTTTTAATTTCCTAATTAATTTGCAATTTGAAGGCATATATTTTCACTTTAGGCAAGGTTAATTAGTTTACCCAGCTTTGCATTTTGGACTCTGCCCCACACATCAGTGACTAGTATCCCATCTTCCTCAACCCAACTAATCCAAGAATGTCGATGATCTTCCCTGCCCATGCAACCTTCTCTCTTCCCTGATCTCTGCATATCGATGTGCTTGATCTCGACCTCTGTCTTCGTCATGGATCGATTCAAAGCGTCCAGTTTAGATTGGGTGGAGGAAGACATACACGGCAGCGGTGATAGTTCAGTAACTTGTAGGAGCACCGGGATTTTGTGGTCGCGCTGATCTGAGCTCAGAATCGATGAGACAGTGAAAAAGCTTCAGCTCTAGCCTCTAGCCTTAATGGTGGACTCCTGCTGGTGGTGCATGTGTCCGGCCATGGTGACAAAGAAGAGAGCCATAGTCCCATGTGCAACAAACTGTAAGAAATTCTAGCGAAAAGTGAAAAGGTGGGACAGTATCCTGGTCCAGCATGCAACTTTGGTAAAAAAAAAAATCTAGTCTAAACTCTAAAGTGAAATTCACTAGCAAAACAGTAACCAAATAATTTGTATATCATCGATTCTGAGCTCTGATCAGTAACTGTACGACAAATGACAAGCATTGGCAGCATAAACAGTAAGATGATACTATATACCCCCTCCTTCAATAAATGAACGATGAGCTAATCAACGCTAACAGGGGTATCTATGCATCTTTCGACAGTTTTCTGAGAAAAAGAGACGCACAAATTTTTATACTGCATCCGTTCCAAAATGTAGTTAAATATTTCTACGGAGATGTGATAAATATTTCTAGATTCGTTGTCCTAGGACGTGTTACGTCTCCATAGAAAATAGCTGTATTTTGCTATGGAGGTAGAGCTTGGTATTAATTATGCCATGTCAAACACATTAAACTCATTAATTAACATAAGTGCTTTGGTTATAAATATGATATGTAATTTAAACTCCATAAAAATAGAAGTAAATTAAATTCAAATATTATACAATTTACATTTTAATTTATTATAAATCACAATATAATTTTCTATAATCACTATAATTAATTATAATATAAAAAGCTTATACTTACGTTGTATGTTCTCCTAAACTCAGATTATTCTCTCCGGTCCCGTCCCTATTATCATGGTGACAAGAAACTGGTTGAGAGATGCATAGGAATCATGTCTAACAAGCATGCAGCATGCATGCATGTATATCGTTAAAAACTAACCAGTAAAGAACTCCTGCGAAGAGTCCTCATACAAAACGCGATCTCAAGGCAGAATCTAAACGCTAGAAGTGAGTGATTTTGACCGGAAATTCACACAGATGGTAGTATGATGCATCAAACGGAACATAATATGTAGTATAGGCAGTATATATATATACACACATACTGAAATGTATGGAACTAAAATTAACTTTTGAACTAGGCTGACCACACTTAAATGAACTCTTACGTACCTATCACACGTTGTGCGAAACAATATATAGTAAAACGACAAAAGATAGATATACAGAACTTCATACTAAAAATTAGTTAAGCTTCGATTCATCGACAAGATTCAGTCTAGAGCTTGCTCAATACTAACACACACATGCAGCTACAACCTAGCTTTTAGGACATTGATCTAGCAAGGCATATGCTGAAAGAAGAATAGGAAAAAGATTAGATACACCATAACAACTAACTACTAGATTATTATCAGCTAGCTCTTCTTGGCCTGATAGATCAGATCATGCAAATTAACTAGCTAGTTAATCCATGATACACACAACATAACAAGTACTCTAGTACTACTAGTTCTTTGCTTTCTAGATCATCTTATTCTCCATGAAGCCATGCAGCATGCATCACGACCATGCATTGACGCATGGCTCATCAATCATCATATCACAGTATGTTTCCAGACGTTGACAAGTCAAACGCCGGCAGATCAGACCACCCGCCGCCACCGGGAGCAGCACCGCCGCCTTCACCGCCACCGCCAGTGCCCCAGAACTGCAAGCTCGGCCCACGGAGACCCAAGAACTCCCGCGCCGAGCTGCTCGTCGGCGACGCAGCCGCGGACAGTGCTGAGTTGTTGTTGTCGATGTCGTCCATCTTCACCGACGCCATCTGCGTGATAAGCCCGGCAGAGCCACCGGCCGCCGGCATGTCGCCGTCGCCGCCAAATCGATACGAAGATATCCTGGCGGATATCAGCGGCGGCGGTGGCTGAACCTGATGATCAACGCCAGTGTTGGGTCGTCTCAAGAACGGGAACTGCTGCCGTTCAAATGATCCGACATGGTAGTCAACGGCGGCGGCCGCG
Source organism: Leersia perrieri (assembly GCA_000325765.3). NCBI lineage: Eukaryota > Viridiplantae > Streptophyta > Magnoliopsida > Poales > Poaceae > Leersia > Leersia perrieri. The sequence continues at coordinate 6,070,068 of CM002485.1, forward strand.
TGCAGCGAGCTGAGCTCCGGAAACCCTAATCTCGATGAGCCAAAAGGCAGGAGCTGCATCTGCTGCTCCGGAGCCATGACGCCGATAGCCGGCGAGGCGCCGGAGGAGGAGGAGGAGGGTTTCTTGGAGGACTTGCCGCCGCGCTTGTTGCGGCGGCATCCGCCGCCGACGGGGACGTTGCGGAGGGCGCCGCCGCGAGTCCAGTAGCGGCGGCAGGCCTTGCAGAAGTGACGAGGCTGGATGAGGGAGTAATTGTTGAAGTAGCAGAACTTGGTGTTTGTTGACTCGCAGCGAGGGCACTTGAGCCCCGGCTCCGGCTGCGGGATCTTAGCCATCCTCGCGCGCTCCGCCATCGACGCCGGCCGCGCCGCCGCCGACGACGAAGACGAAGAATTACCCATGGCGGCGGCGCCACCACTCACCGGAAGAATAATCCCAGCCGCGGCGGCGGCCATGTGATCAGGCCGAGGAGACAGAAGCAAGCTGTGAGGCGGCGGCAGCTGCTGCTGGTGGTGATTTGCGTCAACGCTTGTGTGAAGCTGATGATGAGCATGGTGAGCTTGATGCTGCTATTGTAAGTGGTAACATGAATTAATCAAGAACAGATAGCTAGGCGCAAACAAAATGATGGTACTCTTTATCCAAATGAGCTAGCTAGCTAGGGTTTGTGCATGAGTATAGCATAAGAATATAATGGTTTCCTTTCCTCTGTCATAAATTGATAAGAACATATATTGCTTTGCATATTCTTTCCTTTTGCTTTATACAATATGCATGAAAGGAAGTAGCTAGCTGATTCTTTTTACAAGGAAACAAACTTTGATTAGGGAGAGTAATAAGAGGAGAAGCACTCAAGAATGGTAAAGTTCTTATGTACCTGATTCCACATGATGGATCAAGATAGTGGAGTTGCTCCCTTTTGATCTTTTTCTAACCTGGCCTGGATTCTCCTTTTATCTTCTTTTTATTTCTTTTGGGCCTCCTTGCTTCTTTGCGAGATATATGTCAGGCTGTATGATGAATGCTTTAAGGGTTCATGAATGAATGGGGGAGGCTCAAAGAAGTGGAGAATGACATCCACTATAAGGTGAAGAAGAAGGGGATGAGAACACGGAGGGAAAGGGTAAGATTTGGACAAGGGAACTATTCTCCCTCTAGCTTTCTACCTCCTTTTTCCCCCTTAGTGCTGTGTGCATGTGTATCTTTTCATATATCAGGTGAGAGAGATTGAGGCAAGAAGAGTTCCTTAGCTAGTAAGAATATGTACGGCTTCTGCCTTCTGGCCGGCTACAGAATGATGGATATGCATCAGGATCATAGGGTTCTACTATTATCTTTCTGTGGATAAAGATGGAAACGCTAGAAGTATTGAGTCCACGATAAACACGAATGATAGATGCCATGATGCGTGTTTGTAAGGGAAAATACAGTTAGGCACTCTTTTAGGAGAATACTAGAACAAAATTTCTCACTATTTTTGGGTCGGATAAACTACTTAATAATTGTGCATAATCAAGGGAAAGCTCCATTTCTGGCCCTTAAACATTATCTAAAGGCACATTTTTTTTAAAAAAACCTGCACATGGATTTGGAAGTTTAATAAATTGTTAATTAAGTATATGTACGGTCCTAAACTTGTCCTGCTCTGTTAATAAATTGGCTCACAAACTCTCAAAGTGTATTTTATCAGGTTGTGAACTTATTTTGAGTGCCATAAAGATCCAAGCGGGCTCTAACCTCTTTGTGCATTAATGTGGCATGCCATTGTGGACAGACATGTCAGTTCCTTTTCCCTTCTCTTCTCATTTTCTTTTCTTGTTTCCTCCTCCGGAGATTGAATTCCGTTGTTGACGAGGAAAACATCACGCGGCGGAGAAGTGTAAACCCAATCAGACGGCGGCAGACGAGGACCACATGGCCAGCACCAGTGGCGGATCCAAACATCTAGATCTAGGGTCCGATGAGGTCTTTCCCTCTCAATCTCCCATTCCTCCTCACTGGTGCTTCACTCGAGCCTATCTCCCCCTCGATGGCAAGCTCCCCAACATCGGATGCTCATGAGGTCATCCACCGCATGCTAGCTCTTGTTGCCCATCATCCCACGGCGATGAGCTCCCCATGCTAGTCGTTGACGTTCATCTGAATGTGGAAGGAGGAAGAGAATGTTGTCATTATATAAGAGAATTTATAGGGGAAGTAAAAAGAAAGAAAAAGGAGAAAAATTGGGGAGGGGGATAATAAATTTAGAATATTCCTAATCTTCCTGTCCCTGTATAGTCTCTTAAAAATCTGTATCATATAATATATAACGCAATAGGAGGATCTCCTACTATTAATCGTCAAAATACAATGGTGAGAGTAATCCAACTGTCGGTCAAAGTGGGAAAAAAGAGAGAATAGGAGGACGAGGGGCATACAAAAGTGAGCCTGATCTGGCCCCATTAATCTAGTATGGCATGTAACGTGAGCACGCGGAGCTGGTTGGAGTCCGTTTGGAATTGTTGGGACACTTGGAAAAAACTCAGAAACCTAAAAAAATATTTTAAGAGTTCAAGAACTTCGGTGAAACTGAACAAGTTTATATACCGCCTATGCGCTTCGCTATTTAATAAATCAGGCTATAAGTGATAGGGTGTGATCATTTTGCTTAATTATTTAAATAATCTATAGCCACATAAATGAAGCAACGAAAATAATTTATGGATAAAAAATTTACATCCGTATTATTTGCGATCTAGAATCCAAGGCCGAAAAAAAGACAATGATAAAAAACAATCAAAATTAACTTCAAAATTATGTTTAAAAATTAATTTTTCGCTATAGCTTATGAGCCAATAGCAATCATGAAGTGTTGGTTTATGAAGATATATGATTGTAACGTATATTATGCTCGGTAACTACTCTATAGGAGGTTGATCGACTTTTACCAGATAATTAATCTGACGTATGAAAACAACAGTTTTATATATGCCCATGTCCAGAATCAGTTATAATATTATAATATATCTGGGCTTACAATATTGTTAGACCGTGCCTTTCTCAGTTCAAAGTGAACAAGATTTACTGCCTCTATGTTGGTATCTGACTATGTAGCTTTTTTGCGTTGACATGACTTGTAGCTTCATAACAAAGCGATAAAGTCAGTATATATGTAGTAAGGTTAACCTGGCTAGATGACCTGATTAATCTCTTTGGCTCGTCCACGCATATACAGTTTTGTAGGTAAATGCATGGTGACTTGCCTGGCCTATAAATGTACATCCTGTTGCAATGGTAAGGAATGGGATCCTCGAACTTTGAATTTTGCATAACTTTGTGTCTGACATGTGGGTACCATATCTTGCATGGGTTCACATGTGTCGACCTCCATGTCAAATAATGAGATCCTCTAACTTTGTGTACCTATGTCCAAATTTCTGCGTACTTATGACACAGGCTTGTGGTGCTAACCCCTCAATTTAGGTAATTAAATGTTTTAATTATTTTTTCGACACATAATATATTATATTAATTAATATGAAATATTATAATTTTATTAGTCTTATGGCCGTCTTAATTGATTTGGGATTCCCTTTCTCATCGCCCATCTCTCATCATCTACGCCGTGAGCAGTGGTCAGAGTCATGCATGGTGCGCACCAAGCACGTTTGTTGTTGGTTTAGCGCCCAAGTGTTCGTTTGGTAGAATAGGCTCACATCAAGAATGAGTTTACAGAGGTTTAGTACGTCCAGCTTATATTGCCAGTTCACTTCAGCAATTGTAACTTTGGGTTAACCTATGAGTTGGCCTTTTTGCACCAACGAAATGAGAACGGAAGTATAATTATAATCAGGTACTATACAAACGTGGGCATGCTCAACGTGTAAAGCTGGGCCAATGCGAATTTAGAGGCTGGGTGTTACACAGTGAGTTAGCAAGGAGTAGTACCAAGTTTATGATATTTTCAGAATTTTGATGATCCCCTCCAAAAAATAATATATATGTAAAATTTTTTAATCACTTACGATAGGAATTCGATTGTCTCTTCCTTGACCACTTTTGTTTAGAGAAGAACACATGAAATTTCTACGATTTTAATCATATAAGAATCATTTCTATTGGGCTCTTTGAATGATAAGATTAGGGTTCGAAAACCATATGTAATTCCTATGGAATGCCTCCAAAAAAGAGGATTATGAGGAACATTAGCATGAAGTCCAAATTTTGGAGAGTACTCAAATTTCCTTTTGGTTCCTCTAATTCATGTGTTTCTACTGTTGTCTATTCAAACAACCATTTATGTATTATTTTTATGTTTCAATTATGATTTGCATTCATATCAAAATACCTTTTCGGTTAGTTGGCTTGTAAAAACTAGCATGTGTTGCACTGAAGCATTTTGATCCGTGCGGCACATGTGATTTATTGCATGGAGGGCAAGACTCATCGCCTATATAACAAATAGCAACACATACGTCCTTTTCTTTTTTGATAGAAGAGGATGGAAATTTGTAACTGGTCAAGAATATATTTTTTTTTGTTAAGGTGCCATGTTATAACAAGAATTGGTTTTGCTCAAACCAAAGGGCTTATATCATTGGAGAAAAATTCATCAAATAGAAAATGCAAAAGCTTGGAATGAAATAGCTAGGATGGGGTGGACGACAGTACTTGTTGAGAGAGAAAAAATACCACTAGACCCTATTTTTCGGCATTATTTTATGATTTTCTTTTCAATCGAGGATCATATATGCGTTACCGGATGTCTCCATGGTATACCACGCTTTATCCATCTATTATAAATTTTTCATCATTTTTTCTCCCCCGAACCTTAAAACTCGACTCAACCATCCATGTTGGTGGCAGCATAGCAGGTATTCCTTGGCTGGAAATACATCTGAGGTCCCATTTATATTCTGTCAAACCCTAGAGCTAGCTGTCTGTCTTGTGCTACCTCTCTTTTCTCTCAGTTTGCATTTTAATTGCTCTTGTTCCCAATGTATGGAGTGTCACAGTAGGTTTCCACCAGGTGAGAAACCCACCTCGAGGCCAAGTTGATTAATTTGAGTAAATTTCACTTTGGGCTAGTTTTTGTTGTCTAAGTTGCATATTGGACTAGGTACTAGACAAACTTTTCACTTTGGGCTAGCTTCTTTTGCCAAACTTTGCATTTTGGACTTGACCCCACGTGTCAGCATCTAATAATCTTCTTCCTCAGCACTGGCTGTCAGACTTGACCCCAGTCGCCCCGCCGGCGAGCTCGTCCCCACTCTCCATACCATTCCCGTCCATCCCCTTACTACTGAGCTCCTTGGACGTATGTATCAGCTGAATCGCAAGGTGGAAGATGTAGACTTGATCTCAATCATGGAGGGGTGCTTGACGAAGAAAAGGAGCAGATTACATCGAAGGTCAAGAGCGGGCACTTCCGTATGGTGGCAGAGGAGGCCAGAGGGACAAGCTCGATTTCTTGCTTCTCATCACAGAGGAGACGAGGAGCACCTCCTCCCATCCCAGCGCATCAGAAGATGCTCCTGGAACTTAATTCCTCAAGTCTAAGTTACGTTTCTCACCATCCCATAATAGTTCATCAAACTAAATTAAGTACGAAAAAAAAGATGCACCGTTGATGATTGAATCTCTAGCTCATAAACTACTGGAAAACCAGACGCTGCTGATGAACTCACCTTGTTTGCCCAGATACCAACGAAGAAACAAATGGGAAAATGAAGGGGAAGGATGTCCTCAAATGAAATCGTGTGCAAACTTGCTAGCCCAAAGTGAAAATGTTACTTAACCCCTAGTCTAATTTGCAACAAATGTAAAAATAAGTAGTCGAATGTGCAATTCACTCATTAATTTTTGGCCATTGCCTAGTGAAAACTGCTCTGTGGACCCCTATCGTGTTTTAATTTGCACGGGTAACAGGGCCATGGGTAAAAGAAAAGTCCAGCGGGAATTTTTGTCTTAAAGAGTAAAGACGTTTATCGTCTGTCCATTTCCATCTAGCTAGTTTTGTGGTATTTTTAGGAGTACTTGTTAATGGAATTTATTAAAAGGTGGGAGGCTTTCATGGTATTTATTGGTACTATAGCCCAATGTTCATGCTATATATATATATAGATGAACTTTTCTCTATCTGTTATATTATATATACGAGTACTCTAGCTAGAGAAAGCAGGAAATTCTTACCACATGTTTAATGTGCGGTAGATATAGATTCCTTGACACTTGTTCTGATGTAACGTTGCAAATGCAAGCCGTATATCAAATAATTGTTGGGCACCTTTATTTCCCAAAACACAATCATGCATATATACATACATACACATCAAACCGTGTGTAAACCGTACCGCGTTTTGAAATGCATTCGATACTTTTCGTTTCCGACACAAGACCATCTGAAACAATTAAAAGCTGCTGGTTCTGCTGCTTCTTTTGAGCCCCAGATCGATCAAGCTCAATCATGGAGTACGCTGCTAGGGTCTTCTTCTGCTAGCCAGCCACATCACCTGAGCACAACACCACTCATGAACCGTCCAATTCTTCTTTTCACATCATCAAAGACGCGTCTAGCTCTAGTTAAGCTAGCTAGCGAGCGAGCTCTCTGCATTGCATTGTATGTTATTGCTGGAGTGGACCAGACATATCATTGCCATGGTGATTGGTGGGCGCCTTACTGCTGAATAAAGCAGACAAAGATGGATGGATCGATAGTAAGATAGCATGCATGCATGAAAGAAACATAAAAGCCTGTGTACACGTCCCCATGTTCAGATACTCCTATCAGACACAGCTAATATGAGATATGCTTACTTTCCTTTTTGCTCAGAGTGAAGGAGAGATTCTAGCAGCTAGCTTTGGTAGCAATATGTACGGCCATCACACATGCAAAGCACCGACCAATGGCTTCGGAATATTAAGTACCATATAACCATATTGCAAATCTACATTGCATGCCACATACTGACATACAAGCCAAGCTAGCTAAGGCACACGACATACCAGCCGGCTAGTTTAGTCGTTGGATAATGAAGAGTTATGATAAATTAATAAGTCGCTGCAAGGAGTTTCAACTATTGCGCGCAATGGAACCACTTCAATATTATATATATGTAAAATTTGTTATAGTATCTGGATAAGGGTGTTACATTTATTTAACATAAAAGGCGGGGATTAAGATATAGATTGATCAGAAATACTTTAAAAAAAAACGAACGCAACAAATACAGCCATACCATACTATGTTACAATTATATATCAAATATAACATAGTCAATAAATCAAAATTTTACATTACAATGGCCATTCTTGCCTTGGGCAGCAACATCGATGATTGTCATCGTGGTAGAATGTGAACCTAAAATCCAATCAGAACCATGGCCATGACCACACCCATGTCCAACCCCAACACCGGTCTACTGATCTTCAACTCTAGATTGCGCTCCTTCCATAGCAAATTAAAACACTGTTGCATAGAGTAGTGACTAGTGAGGCTATATGCTTATGCATAAGTCATGAGAGGAGTTGCCTGAGTGTCAAACTCACTGTGTCACCCAATCAGAGAGGAGGAGGCTGAGCAGTTGAGCCCTTGAGGAGCTGTTGCCGCCTACCACGCACTCGTCGCCGTCGGGGCTAGGCAGCCATGGCCATTTGCTGCCGCGACGCTGCACCTTCCTTGTCAGGAATTTCCCAACGATCGAACTCGGAATTTCAGTGGAACACCAAGAACACAACACACGCGACTGTAGCTAATACGGCAAAACGAGCAAACAGAACACAGAGAGAATTTTGGGCAGCGCAATGACTTGCTGTATTTTTCTGTTATTGGCATATATAGCCTGCTGAATACAAAGAAGGAAATAACCACCACGTCCGGTTCTCACGGCGCAATCCTACCGCAGCCATCCCTACGGCCACACGTTCGATCCTCCTGGTCATAGCGCACGACGCGGGCAGCAAGCTATTCTTGGATGCCCCTGGAAAACTCATGCAATGGCCACCACACAAATTGTGGGCTCATGCAGATTGACTGAAAAACAAACATGCAATGCAAACTTAGCACACAAGCTTTATTTCCTAACAACTCTCCCCCTAAACTTGATGTGCCGATGCTACTGAAACAACACCAAGTTTCTCTCGCAGCTCCTGAAACTTCACGCGCGGCAAAGCTTTTGTCAGAACATCTGCAAGTTGATCTTCGGTGCTAACAAACTCCGGCTTCACTTCCCCATTCTCCACAGCTTCACGAATAAAATGAAATTTGGTTTGAATGTGCTTACTTCTGTCATGGAAAACTGGGTTCTTCATGAGCGCCAGAGCCGATTGATTGTCAACTTTGAGTTCCACCGCTTCCACCTCTGAATTCTTCAGATCACCAACTAATCGGGCCAGCCATATACCTTGGCACGCTGCTGTTGCAGCTGCTATGTACTCTGACTCACAAGATGAAAGAGCCACAACCCGCTGCTTCTGAGACTGCCAACTAATAGGATTTCTGCCAAGGAAAAATACTACTCCGGTTGTGCTCTTCCGAGTATCCAAATCCCCTGCCATATCACTATCACTAAACCCCTGCAGCCTTCCATCATCATTCCTCACATAGCGACAGCCATAATCCATCGTTCTTGCCACATATCTGATGATTCTCTTCACTGCTACCAGGTGTTCTTCTGTTGGCTTCTCCATAAAACGACTCACATATCCTACAGAGTATGCGAGATCAGGCCGTGTGTTCACCAAGTACCTTAGACTCCCCACCAAACTTCTGTATTCAGTGGTATCAACTGGCACTCCTTCACTCTCTTTACTCAATTTCAGACGTGGTTCCATCGGTGTTGCATAAGGATTACAATCCTTGAGCCCTGCCTTCTCTACAATGCGCTTGGCATATGTTGTTTGCTGCAATGTGATCATCCCACTCTCCTGGTGAACTTCAATACCAAGATAAAAACTCAGCGGACCCAGGTCACTCATCTTGAACTCGCCCAACATTTGCCCCTTGAAATCTTTGATCATTGCTTCATCTCCTCCAACAATCACAAGATCATCAACATACACTCCAATGAGCAATCTTCCTTTGCCTTCCCCACGTGCATATAGACCATGCTCCAACGGGCTCTGCTTGAAACCGAGTTTCTTTAGAGTACCATCTAGCTTGGTATTCCAAGCTCTGGGTGCTTGTCTGAGTCCATACAATGCCTTGTCCAGTTTATACACTTTCTTCTCTTGGCCATCTACTTCAAAACCAGGCGGCTGAACCACATAAACTTCCTCCACAAGTTCTCCATTCAGGAATGCCGATTTCACATCCATATGATGCACTTTCCACTCTTCCTGTGCAGCCACAGCTAACAACAATCGGACTGAATCCAAACGAGCTACAGGAGCAAACACTTCATCAAAATCAATCCCTGTTCGCTGAACATATCCCTTTGCAACCAAACGGGCCTTGTGCTTGACAACAACCCCCTGTGCATCTTTCTTCAGTTTATACACCCACTTCAAACCGATCGGTCGGTGTCCTGGTGGGAGATCAACCAACCTCCAGGTCTTGTTCTCCTCAATTGAAGTGATCTCATCAACCATGGCAAGACGCCAGGCATGATCCTGCTCGGCCTGAGCAAATGTAGCCGGTTCCTCACCACTCACCATCAACAGCTCTTCCAGCACCTCGCGATTTGCCAGTCTAGGCGTCGGGCACGGCCCTAGCAAATCATTCACCAACCGATAACGAAGTGGTGCATCATCCTGATCTGCATCAAGGTTTTCATCAACACCAGGTGGCGGTGACACGAACCTGACCGATGGCACTCCCACATGCGCTGCAGATGCTCGACGATATGCCGGTGTGCCCGGCGACGATGGTGAGGCCGCCGTTGTTGGTGAAGTAGGTGACGTTGGTGTAGCCGGTGTCGCTGGAGTACTCGCCGTCGTTCCCGCGTTCGGCTCCCGGTGCCAATCCTCCTATATTCGGCCTCCACTCCTCCTGGGTGGTACACCGTGGCATACTCGACGATGAACTCGGAATCGACGTCACCACCTGCCGCGCCATCCCACCTCCACCGTGCTTCTTCATCGAACACAATGTCACGGGAAATATGAACACGCCGTGTCACCGGGTCATAGACTCGATATGCCTTCGAGCCGGGCTCGTACCCCACGAAAATCATGGGCTTACCGCGATCATCCAGCTTCTTCAAATTCGGCTTGGTGTTCTTCACGTGCGCCACGCACCCAAAAGTGCGTAGGTGATGAACAGCCGGCACCACTCCATTCCAGAGCTCGTACGGCGTCTTCCCGTCGATGCTCTTTGACGATGATCTGTTCAACAGATAGACCGCCGTGTTCACCGCCTCCCCCCAGAACATGCCCGGGAGTTCCTTGGCCTTGAGCATACTGCGTGCTGTGCCGACCACCGATTGGTTTCTACGTTCTACAACGCCATTCTGTTGCGGGCAATAGGGCGCCGTCAGCTCGCGACACACCCCGAGCTCAGCGCAGTACTCATTGAACTAGGCAGCTGTGAATTCTCCACCGCGATCAGTGCGCAACGCGCAAAGCTTGTGCCCACTCTTCCGCTCAGCAGCCGCTTGGACTCGCTTGATTGCAGTAGGCGCAACATCCTTGGAGGCGAGCAGGACCAGCCACATAAAGCGGCTGTAATCATCAACCAACAACAAGAAATACTTGTTCCCGCTTGGTGTAGCCGGGTTGATTGGACCGCAGAGATCCCCATGTAGCAGTGCAAGAGGCTTGACGGCGCGGTTCATGGCTTGACGCGGAAATGGAGCACGACGATGCTTCCCGGCAAGACAAGCTTCACAAATTTGATCAATCTGCGACAAATATGGCAAGCCACGTACCAGATCATCTTTGCTCATCTTCCGAAGTGCGGTGAAATTGATGTGCCCAAAACGAGCATGCCAGCGCCAGGCGTCTTTGTTTCCACACGCCACAAGACACACTGGCCTCGCCAGGGTGATGTCGAGGACGTAGAGCTGCCCCGGAGCCCGTACAATCCGAGTGAGCAGGCGCCGCTGCTCATCCCAGATCCGCATCATGCCATTCTCAACCAGCACCTTGTAGCTCATCTCGTCGAGTTGGCCCATGCTTATGATGTTGGCGGCGAGTCGAGGGAGATAATACGTGTTGTTGAGCGATCGATGTTCACCATTCTTGCAAGCGAACAGAACGGTTCCCCGTCCCTCGATCCGTACCACCGAGCCGTCGCCAAGCCGCACGTTGCCGGTGATGTTCGTGTCGAGGAAGGAGAATGCCGACCTGCTACCGGTCATGTGGTTTGAGGCGCCAGAGTCGACAATCCACCGACGAGAGTCACGTTCCACCGCATCATCGAGCACCGCAACACCTTCTTCTCGACGAGCTCAACAGAAACTCTCCGGATTGCCGCACTCTCCCCCGCCATCGCTGGCGAGCGGGTTTCAAACTCCCTGGACTCCCGCGCAGGCGACTGGGTCTCCTCCACCGTGTTGGGCTGGGCCGCCCCAGTTGTGACCACGCCACCGCCTGTGATCAGCATGAGAGTTGGTTCATCCTCCTCCTGGGCCACATGGGCCTGCTCCTCCCTCTTGGGCTTGCTGCGGCACTCCTTGGCCTAGTGCCCAAGTTTGCCGCAGTTGCAGCACTTATCATCCTTTCGCGCCGGGCTGCCGCTTGAGTTCGCCGCGCTCCCTGTTTCGTCGCTGCCTAAGCCACGACCTTTCCAGGGACGACGCTTGCCGCGGCTCTCGGGGCTCCCATAATTCTTCTTCCCTTCCTGCTCCTTTTTCTTCTGACGTTCCAGCCACTCCTCCTCTGTCAGGTACAGCTGGCCGCCGGCGTTTGACGACGAGGACTGCCCAGAATCCTCCGCCGCCTTCAGCCTTCCTGTTACTTCTTCCAGCGACAGGGTAGAAATATCAAGTAGCGTTTCAATGGAAAGGACGAGTTGATTAAACCTGGGACGGGCGACCCGCAAGTACTTTTCCACCACCTTGTCTGCCGGCTCTGGATCTCCAAGGACCGAAAGCTGGTTCACAATGGTCGTGAGACACAGAGCAAAATCCTCCACGGATTCGTCACTCCGAAACGCCAGCGTCTCGTACTCCGCTCGCACCTTCTGTGCACTCGCCTTGCGAATACGATCGTTGCTCACACGCATCGTTTTGATGCATTCCCAGGCCTCCCGAGCCGACGCTTTGGTCGCCAGGGTACCGATCATTTCTGGCGGGACAGCGCTGCAAATTGCATCCAGCGCCATCCTGTCTTCATGCAGCTCCACGCCGATGCCGCCCGAATCGATCGCCCCCCACAAGCAACGTGCTTGGAGTTTGATCTTCATGAGCAGTGACCAGTCGTTGTAGTTTGTCTTGGACAGCATGGGGTAGGAGATCGAGCCACCGCCTTCCTTGACTACGCGGTGAATCACCAGCCCGCGGTCACCCCCGCTGCTGCCTGAGCCCGAGGCACGGCCGCCGGAGCCACCAGGGGTGCGCTCGATCGGTGAAGAAGAACAACGACGCGGCATCAGTACTTCTTCCAACGCCCTATCACGATTCCAAGCCCTGAACCGGGCTCTGATACCAATTGTCAGGAATTTCCCAACGATCGAACTCGGAATTTTAGTGGAACACCAAGAACACAACACACGCGACTGTAGCTAATACGGCAAAACGAGCAAACAGAACACAGAGAGAATTTTGGGCAGCGCAATGACTTGCTGCATTTTTCTGTTATTGGCATATATAGCCTGCTGAATACAAAGAAGGAAATAACCACCACGTCCGGTTCTCACGGCGCAATCCTACCGCAGCCATCCCTACGGCCACACGTTCGATCCTCCCGGTCATAGCGCACGACACGGGCAGCAAGCTATTCTTGGATGCCCCCTGGAAAACTCATGCAATGGCCACCACACAAATTGTGGGCTCATGCAGATTGACTGAAAAACAAACATGCAATGCAAACTTAGCACACAAGCTTTATTTCCTAACATTCCTTGCTAGCCCTACCCGCCACTGGCTGGGTCAGACCTAGCACCACCGGGGAAGCAGGCCAGAAGTCGCATGAAGACCAAGGAGGCGTTTGGCAAGGCGAGGAGTAGCCGAGCATCGCATGACATCGCTCGAGGTGTCTAGGCTCTGGAAGTCTCACATGCAGCGTGTGTAAGGTGCTTGCATTCACATCAAACAAGGAGTCAGACACGACATCTGCGTCATCAGCATGATCGATCAGTCTCCAACCAAGATGCCAACTCTCCATATGCCAACCAAAACACAGGCTTAGTGGCCTTGTAAGATGCATATATGGCCCAAGAATAATACCTAGTATAATCTATAGGACCCGGGGATATTTGGGGGGTGGGTCAGTGTGCGGGCCATAGCTGGGCCGATTGTCCCACCTCATCTAATGGGTGGACTACCCATCTCCCCATATCAAGCGATTATTAATTACTTAGGTCATGAACAATGGTTCATGCGGCACATGTAATATTTCCGTATCATTTTTAGATAGTATGTGGACAACTTATACATCATATGTAGTATAATTAATGATTTTGTATGTATATGGTATAAAGTTGTCTATTAGACCATCTGGTAATTAACACACATCATCCTTTTCTCTCCCTTTTCTCTTTGCTCCACACATAGTAAGGAAATCCTACATGTCATTTCTCACCTAAACAACGATGTACACCATTATGCATGCCCTTAGTAGCTAGGTGGTGTGCTTTCTACCCAAAGATGCCACCATTGTAGATGAATGAATTTAGGGTTACTGCTATCGATGGAGGGCATGTTGCAGCTTAGATATGAGCAGCAGGCCTTCGACTTGTGGGTGCCTCGGTCACCATTACCACTAATTTGGGAATAAACAGATTTGATTCATTTCACGGATATCTTTGTTGTAATGTTTTAAAGGGTTTACACACACCTTAACTGTATGAGTCTGTCGGTGACATGAATATAGGGGTACCCACAGAAGACTAAACTTGGTTTGGCACCTAGAGGTCCGCGTCCAAGGGAGGGCTCGAGGCAGCCCGATGCATTGCCCAAACATAGGGGGCTATGCGATCGCGGCAACCCGATCCACCCTGGACTTGGGCACGAGGATTACGGCCACTTGGACCCATGTGGCGTGCCCTGGAGGGGTCGGGCCCAGGGTCCGGGAAGGAGGCCACACCCCGCAGAAGGGGTTCAGGCCACTCGAGGTCACGTGGCATGCCCCAGAGGAGGACGCGCCCGGAGGCCTGCGGGGAGGCCACACCCTGCAGAAGGGGGTTCGGGCCACCCGAGGCCATGTGGCACGCCCCTGAGGAGGGCACACTCGGAGGCCTGTGGGGAGGCCACTCCCCGCAAAAGGGGTTCAGGCCACCCGAGGCCATGTGGCATGCCCCTGAGGAGGGCGCGTCCGAAGGCCTGCGGGGAGGCCACACCCTGCAGAAGGGGGTTCGGGCCACCCGAGACCACGTGGCATGCCCTTGAGGAGGGCACGTTCGGAGGCCTGCGGGGAGGCCACGCCCCACAGGAGAGGTTTAGGCCACCCGAGGCCACGTGGCACACCCCTGAGGAGGGCGCGCCGGGAGGCTTACGGGGAGGCCACACTCCGGGAGGCTTACGGGGAGGCCACACGCCACGGGAGAAGGTTTGGCCACCTTGACCCCCTGCGGCACGAGGACTCGCGCGCGGTGCGCCACGTGTATGATCATGGCAGGCCCCCAACGGCCAACTATCGTATTTAATGCGATTAGAGGGGTCTGGCACCTGCCCCCTCGCATTTACTGCGATGTGAGATGCGGGTGATAGGCCCTCATCATCACCCTTTCACCTATTTCGAGGAAAAGAGAGGAGAAAGTCTTACTGACCGCGCGGTCACAGACGCACGCCTCTCGCCACGCCCGATCACCGTCGCATTTAATGCGTTGGATAGCTGCGTGCGAGAGAGGCAGTGAGAGTTTGGTGTATGGCATCACACCTGGCCCAGTTGGTGGCCCGCTGATAGGTAGGCCCCACTGGAGGTTAGGTAGGTTGACCATACACCTCGTCAGCAGCATGGTCGCCATGCTGCCCATTTCCTTCACCAACTATCGCAACGTGCTGACATGGGCAGAAGAGGGGCATGACCCTTGATAAGACAAAGCAGGAGCTGCTCCCACGGTATTGGCAATAGAGTTAGAAAATCAAGGACTACTATGGTATCCCCTTGCACTATAAAAGGAGGCCCAAGTCCATCGTAGAGGAGGTCCTTCCCCTAGAGATCACAAGCCAGATCTTATAGCCCTAACACGCCTCAGTCATCATCTCTAGCCCCCTCCCTTGGGTAGCACTTCATCAAAGTAGGAGGAAAAGAGACTGGGAGAAGAATTAGATAATACTTTGGTTGTAGCGCAGAAAAATCACCATACCAAATCTTGTAATCTCCCATCCGCCATATCAACAACAAGAACAGGAGTAGGGTATTACACTTTCCAGCGGCCCGAACCTGTATAAACCACTATATCATGTGTGCTTAGCTTGTTTGTCCTCCTGCCCACCTTCTTCTTCCCCTTAGCTCAGGCCTCGGTACATCGCACCCCTGTGCCGAACCCAAAAAGGGGTCCCCGGGATTCCTGTGTGTCGAGCGCACGCATCGACAGAGTCTGTCTTAAAACGCACCCTAACTACGGAACTAAATATTCTACACCTATCAACTATGTGTAAAAAAGTTAAAATACCCCTATATATAAGAGTAATACAACAACCTTTTTCATGAATTTGATATCTAGAAGTATATTTAATTTCACTAGTTACTTGTATGTTTCCTAATTAGCAAGATATGTAAAATGTGATTAAATGTAAGTAAAACACACATATTTTGGATTTAAAGTTGTGAAAACCAGTATAACTAGTTTTTCATGTACTTGTATTTTGATTTATTTTGATAGTTGAGGGGTAAAATGCCTGGTATATATAGCTGAGTTATTTTTCGAAGAGAGGTGCAATAACGGATTGCACCTATTATAAAATACATTTAAAGTGATTTATTTATTTTTATCGCATTTTGAATCACTCAAAATAATATGTATTCTGTTGTGGTAATATAAAGAACTTTTAGAGTATTAAATGTACTTTTTTGTTGATCCTTCGTGATGAATGAATAAGATACTAGCCACTGATCGAGATTTATTAATCCAAGAAACAATGAACAAAAGAAAAGCTATAATACATAAATAGTCAATCAAGTCACAATTTTTATTAGGTCAACTTTATGTCATGTCTATTCAGGTTCAGGTAAACTATCTGCCAGGTAAATAGAAATCAGACCATAGATAAAAAAAAATTGGGCTACCAGATATAAAGTAAAAAATATGCACCAAATCCAGTGCAAAATAAAACAAGTTACGCTTTAATCAGTGTAAAGTACAATTTACTCTTTAAATTAACTCCATTGTTAATCTGTTCGCGGGTCTCAACTAATGCGCAATTGCGGACTCCCTGACAAAAAGGGTGTGTCTCAGGTATGTGATTGCCACTTTCATCCAGGGCTATTGATGTAGACAAATTTCAAACGCAATCACGCCTTCATTCACACTGTCCATACCTATATGTTTGGGGTGCACTTGTGCCTAATTATATAACTAAGGGTTAGGGCTTTTGGGGTTGAGACGGTGAAACAGGGTAATAGGGTGGCAGGAAGATTGAGGGATCGATGACAGGAGGTAGATCGCATTGAGAGTGATAGAGACAAAAGGACGGTGAGGCCACAATAATGCCATTGGAGCCACCGCCTGAAGAAGAATGGTGGAAAGGGTAAAGCGGGAAGGCACAATTCTAAAGTGGTTAGGAGGTAGGGTGGCGAGGGCATCTGGGTGGCACGAGTTGCCACAGACAAAGATGTTGGGTGGTGCACCGTTGCTTGAGTTGTCTTCTTACACTTTTTCTATTTTGAATATATAAGATAAAATGGCATACTCCATTATATTTTGTATCGTAGATATGGATACGTGCAGAGTAATGTGTTTTATTCACTCATTGATAAATGGACCAGCATTGATCATGATGTTTGATAGCCAATATAGTTTTCTTATAGATATGAATTAAGTAATATACATTATAAAATTAATAAATGGATCGAAAAAAGGTATTTTAGACTAAATGGATAAAAATGTAAGTTTTTGCAAAAACATGCACAAATAATCCAAAGATAGCATGCCTAGATAAAAAAAAATGCTTGATGTCGGGCATCGGACATACAATGAAAAATCGAACGCTGCATCGAATGAACATAAGGAAAGCATAACATCACGTGCATGAATGAACTAGTAGTCTACAAGCAACGAAGCATGTAGCGCAAAGTGACTGGTGACAACCAGCTTTTCGTTTTCTCCTCTCCTCACTCTAAAAGATTTCTCTCACGAATCATATTCATCCGGTTATAGCACCGTATTCGTTATAATTATATCATTACAACAAGATCAAAGTTGAATATATTATGGTTAAATAAAATACATGCTTCAACCATAGAAACTAAATGCTTCATACTTAAGAATGAATGTTTCAAGTAGAATTCAACATTTTTGCACTTTTTGTTAGTTTTTTCAATAAAAATATATGGATGTTTCAATAGGTATTTTATGATATTCCAATGGTTCATTGCAATTGTTACACGTGGTGATTTCTTATAAATGTTTTAGCAATTACTCAATATATATAATTTGAAGTTTCATAGATGATATAAAAATATTTCAATTATGTATAACTTTTTATTGAAACATAATCATGTGAGATATTTGTTAAAGACTTAATTGCTACAAACACATTGGTGTAATTAGATCTTAGATCAGATAAGTAATTTAGATGAGAAAAAATTCAAAGCATCTAGAAACTTAAAGATTTTTCAGACGTGACTCGAGCTTGTATCGAGCTCGAGCCTAGAGAAACGAGCTCGCTGGAGCTCGGCTTATTGACAACCTAATTCAGTATCAAGTCTCAACTGGATGAACGGACACACAGGGAACCGCGTCCAGGCCGGTCTAGACCTAATTCAGTAGGCCCAACTATCCTTTTCATTTTTCTCGGAAGGCCTAATAATCAGCGATCTGTCCAACCCGGCCCGGCCCGGCCTAGAGTCGAGAATAATTATCTGGGAATCTTTAGCTGGCACAGCGAGCTAGCGAAGAGAAAGGAAAGGGGAGAAGAAAGCCGTCGGTGTCCGCGAGCGATCCGCCTTCCCCCTTGTTCGATCCGAGCTCATTCGACTTTCGATCCGGGCTCATTCGATTCTATCCACCTCGTCCCTCTCATCCTCGACCGAAGAAATCCCCTTCTTCACGAGACAAGATGAGTTTCTTGTTCGGGAAGCGGAAGACTCCCGCTGGTGAGATCCCTTCCAACCTCGAAATTGCGTGGATTAGTTTGGTTAGTTCGGCCGTGCGCCCGCATGATTTGTCTTCTTTTATTGTAAATTTGATATTTGAGTGGAGATGGAGATCAGTAGCTAACTGCTCTGGGATTTATCCCGCCATTGGACGGACAGTTTTGCGGCTGGTTTGGCAAAAACCGGGGTAGTTATAGGGATCGGGAAGTTTAGCTCTTCATGAGTTGTGTTTTAGTTGTTAGGATTTTATTGGCCTTAGGTTGCTAGGAGAAAACGTGCTCGTGGATCAACTGTTTATATAACAAAGGAAAAGGAGATTTCTGCATTGTGCATAGTTAGTCTTAACCTGCGACCGGGCCTAGACTTTGAGGTTTGTTTAACTGTTTGTGACCTCAAGAAGTTGACAGACTGGTGTACTTGGGAACTGAACTATTTAGTGCTGATTGATTCGATGAAATTGTTACTATTAGTTATTTAATTCGAAATCATGTTTGGGTTGGTTAAGAATTAAATAACTAATAGACTGGTTTGGCTTGATGTTCTGGATTGTGGTCACGAACGAACAGATAACAGTGTCAGGGAAGGTACTAGAGTGTTTGCAGTTGTAAGCTGAATGCATGATTTCAGCCTTTTAGAAGTGCAGCACTTGTTTTAGACTTCTCTGATCCAATTTTTTGGAAGCTGATTTTATTCATCCTTAGCAACATAAGTACATAGTGGAACTTTCTGAAGAATGTGGAGGACTATCGTCCATTTAAACTGTGAAATTTTAAAAGCATCCATGAGATTTTGAATGTGCATATACAAACTCTGCTGAATTTTGAAGTCTAGTTGTTGAGGAGCACCAGTTAAAACGATTATGATATAAGACTGTATTATCCTGCTTCTAAGCTTTGTGATGCAATTCCTTTTATATTAATTTTCGTTTCAACTTTAATAAAGACATTATTGATGATCCCATCAACTTTTTTATATTAATTGCAAGCTATTGTACAAAATTATATCAAAGTACGAAAAGTTTAGTATTAACAATTTTTTGTGTAACAAATGGTTTATGGTTCTGTCTCAATTGGTTCTTTCAGAGCTCTTGCGAGAGAATAAGAGAATGTTGGATCGATCAATAAGGGAAATTGAGCGGGAAAGACAGGGACTGCAAGCTCAGGAGAAAAAACTCATCACTGAGATTAAAAAGACAGCAAAGGAAGGCCAGATGGTATGAATATGGTACTTTAACAACATGAATGGAAGTTCTTCTTTTCTTTGGTTCTTGTTCTTCTGCTGGATGGCTTCGATGTACTCGGTGACACTTGTTTTTCTTTTGACAAGCTGATATATGGCTGTAATGATTTAATATGATGTGTTTCATCATTATGCCATGGATTTAGCATTGTTGTGATAAGTCAAGCACAACCACTGATAAATTTAGATTTAATATGAATCTGTAGAATTAGTTCACTGGAAATTTTTCAACAACAAGAATCACAAAAGAGGTGTTTCTGGCTCAGGGCTTGGATCCTGCAGCATCCTTGGTATCACTAGTAAATATGGTAGGATTTACTACAGATTTAAAGCAAATGTTTTCTTTGAAATTCACTTCTCAGTTATCGTTCCCTTCACCCTTTACCCCTGTACAGATTTACTAGTCTTTAGTTAAGAGGTATGAACCAACAATACACTGCATATTCTGTCATAACTGCATGTATACTGGCTATTATGATATTGCGACCCTTTCTGGCATCAACCTGTGAACTGCACATATTCTAATTCATAGTATTTAATATTGAAGAGAAAAAACTAACTTATTCTAATTCATAGTATTTAATATTGAAGAGAAAAAACTAACTGCCATGTCTTTCTTCTGAGACAACAGCTATATATTGACTATTTCCTATAACTAGATGCTGATTTTTCACATGACACTCAGGGAGCTGTCAAAGTAATGGCCAAAGATCTTATTCGTACACGACATCAGATCACAAAGTTCTACCAACTTAAATCTCAGCTTCAAGGAGTTTCTCTGAGAGTTCAGGTAACTGTGCATTTTCTCTGTCATTTTCTTGCTCTTTCTGGTGTGTGTGTGTGTGTTGCATGTCGGCTAGCAGTGACTTCCAAGTGGTCGATTAATTTTGTTTATGTTGATCTAACAGTATTTTATATTCCTGTATGATTATAAGGAATTAAAGTGAACTCCTGATTTTTGTATTCGTAAGTGCGTGAAATGTCATTGACAGATTGACTTATACCTCAACATAGTTTGATTTTAAAAATATTTGGCTAGAAGTACCTTTTTATTTTCATGTCATTAATAATCTAGATTTGCTACATCTCCACTTCATTAAGTTGTTTATAAGCAGTTGAAGCAACATGACTTGTAATGTGGTCAAGTTGTGCTCGGAGTTTTACTTATAGATTCTCGAAATGCTAGATATTTGATGCAATGGGCTGAAAACCTGGACTTATTTTGAGTTTCATGTAGAATATGTTTCTGTTGATCTGAAATTTTGTGCTGCATCCATTTGTCCTTGACCTAAGCATCTCCAATTTGCAACATTGCAGACGCTGAAATCTACACAAGCTATGGGTGATGCCATGAAAGGCGTTACAAAGGCTATGGCTCAGATGAATAGGCAGTTAAATCTGCCAGGATTACAGAGGATTATGATGGAGTTTGAGCGCCAAAATGAGAGGATGGAGATGACGAGTGAAGTCATGGGTGATGCCATAGATGATGCTTTGGATGGAGACGAGGAAGAGGAAGAAACTGAGGAGCTTGTGAATCAAGTCCTTGATGAAATTGGAATTGATATCAACCAAGAGGTATGTTTTTTGTGCTTTTGTGCTTTGTTTTGGTGAGATTGTTGATGAGGTTGGAATTACCATGAAAGTAGTACATTGGTAGGTTGAAGATAGAATACCAAATGGTCATCGGATTATAGGCTTATGGGTTCTAAACAATGATAAAAAAAACCTTGTGCCAACGAGATGCCACATCCATATTTGATCAAGCCAATTCCATCTCCAAATATATATTTTTAATCGATTGGCAACTTTCTCTGTTCCTAAATTTAGGTTTTACTGAGAGCCCATAACTAATTCATGTCTTCACAATTTTTGTAGAACATATTAAAACATCCATTATGATTCAAACTATTTATCCATGTACTTACTCCCTAAAAAGACACCAGGTGGTGGTGAATGGTGAGTCTGCCACCACCCACCACCACTGCCATGTGGACCCTCAAATAGTGAGTAGGTGGACTCCTTTACTATTAGATCTACAAATTACATATTTAAAAGCAACTATGTAGCTTAACACGTGCAGAAAACGATGCCAGATATTGATTACAACAGAAATATTTCTATTCTGATATTTGGAGCTTTAGAGCATAGGATGGGTTCACTTTTTGAAATTCCGATGCAACACATGGTCATTCAGCTCATAAACAGTGTAAAATGATTAGGGTGATTGTATTTGTAGTACTGTATGTGACTGACAACATTAGGTGTAAAAGCTCACATGATTTTGTATATTTTGATCCTAAACTTAGTGCATGCACTGTCTTGATCCTGACTAAAATTGCCTCTAAACCATGGTCTTTGCTTAGCACCGTGTAAATGCTAACTCCTGTAATTTTTGCAGCTTGTAAAGGCCCCTACGGCTGCTGTTGCCCAGCCCGCTACCGCAGGAAAAGTTGCGCAGGCTGAATCTGCTTCTGGGAATGGTGACGGCGGAATCGATGCGGATTTGCAGGCAAGGCTGGACAATCTGAGGAGAATGTAAATTTCCGTCTGATGCTGTGCTGCAGGAACTAAAAGAGTGGTAGTGCCTTGTAGCACCATTTCTTGTGAATATGTATTTTACTATAAAATTTGCAAGCTTACTACAGAATTGTAAACACTCGATATGTGCTATAATAATAATGATCGTCGTGCAACCTCTTTGCTCCTATATGTCATTCTGCTTACATATTAACGAATCATGAAACTTTGATCTTGATTTCCATCATATGGGATTGGATGCACGATCTTTCCCGAGCCAATAATTAATTTGTTTCCGGTCTTCTGAAAAATACTATTTCTGTGCATACTGTGTGGAGTTTCGTAGTGACTTAAATTGTGCATACAGTTGTCTTACTTTCCAAGATATATACAGGAGAAACTATATTGTATGAGTGAGGAAGTGAGGTCTGAGTATATCCTTGTACTCCGTCCATCTTTTTTTAGGATGTATTTTGTTTTAAAAGGGTTTGACATATAATTCCTCTATTAAATATTGAGATATTAGTTGAGATATTGAAAAGTATAATCGTAGATAATTTTATATCATAAAAATAAATTTGTAATAAAGAAATTATTGTTTAAATCCTTGTTCTGGATGGAGGGAGTATTATACTTTGTCCGTATCATATTATAAGTTATTGTGACTTGTCAAAGTCATTCTATTTAATCAGATTATAGACAAATATACCAATATTTACATCACCAGATTAGTTTCATTGAATTTATAACTAAAATATGTTTTACTATATTTGTCTTATGTGAAAAATATTACTATTTTTCTCTATATACTTTTGGTCAAAGTTGAACCAATTTAACTTTGACTTTAGTCAAAATGGAATATAATACGAACGAAGAGAGTAATATCCATTTAAATTCCTGCTTTGGTTTGCAAATATGTTGTATAAAAATCTGAGATGAATCACATATAATTGCTATCAAGCAATGTCATTTCGTTTTATGAATTACCTATATTCCAAAATATAATAATTTTTGTAATGATGGGATACATTCTGGGGAACAAATTTGGACAAACGTCTTTCTATATTGCGAGACAGTGGAGTATATATTTTCTAATGCCAATATATGATATTAGAACTTGAAAAGAAACATTATTAACCATGCTCATAAACTTTGGAGGATAATGATCACAGCAAGGATGGTAATCGATAGATAAAAAGGCATGTTAATAAATAGATAAAAACCAGAGACCGTCAACATATCATAAATTTTGAGCTTGACAAGCATTTGTGGTCAGCATATTGCAGCCTGATTTAGTGAACTTTTTTTTTTTGCAGAACTACCAGTTTTAGTAATTACCGCATTGATTTACATTTTATTGTCAATTTCACCCTAAAATCCCAAATTGACACGTGTATAAAAAGTTTGTGATGTAATCTCTCTGTTCTTTTTTTGTATGACATTGTCACGTTGATCAGCTAAAAAATGAGATAACCAAAGAGACTATGACATTTGCAAATGGTAAATCATTATGCCGAGTCAAGGAAATTTGATCTTTCGTATATAAATCCATCCAGTTAAGCATCTTTGCAGGAGTACCTTCGTCCACATTTTTCATTGTCCAGCTGATTGCAAGCAAGTAGAATGGACGCCAAAAGGCTATAAGAAGAAATTATCAGAGGTGAGTATTCAGGCGATTGATGCCGAAACGAAAAAAGTCCCAGGATAGTCATAGTAGCTATAAATATGGATAAAATAGAGTCCAAATATCTATATACCTAGGGCCTATTTGGATCAGAAACTTTTTTTTAAGTTCTTGTCAACATCGGATGTTTGGACGTCAATTAGGAGTATTAAACATAGAATAATAATAAAACTAATTGTATAAATAAAGGCTAATTCGCGAGACGATTTTTTAAGCCTAATTAATCCACGATTAGCAAATTTTTATTGTAGCATCATATTCTCTAATCATGGACTAATTAGGCTCAATAGATCCGTCTCGTGAATGGGGTGGGTTTTATTAATAGTCTATATTTAATACTTCTAATTAGTGTACAAACATTCGATGTGACAGGGACTAAAATAAAAATCCCTAGAAACAAACAGCCCCTCAAATCAAACAGATTAAGTTGCTCTCACGGACACAACAGACAACGTACAGATATGACAGATGATCACGAGCTTTTGATTTTGTCTTTCAGAAATGAGAAGGCAAGAAAAATCATACTGTCTAAAATACTCTATCCATCAAAAAATATAAGCATTTTAGATGAGATGATGTATCCTAAATAACAAATCAGGACATATTCTATCCTAAATAATAATATTCTATAGTATATTATTATTATGAGATAGAGGGGTTAAATCAATTAGAAGGTGCTTTGAAAGCACCGCCTCTCAGCTCATGAAAAATACTTAAATTAAAGGGAAAAAATAAAACCCTATTTCTCTCCGCGAAGAGGTTGCACATTATTTTACCTGAAGCTATGGCGAGTGACGATGCTCCGCTGCTTTCAAATACTCCCTCTATTTGCTTTTGATCAACACATAACGGAAATAAAGGTATTTTGATTTGATCAGTGCCTAACGGTATTGTCTGCACATCAGGTGGATTAATTAGTTATCACGTAAATCCAGTAGGCCTTCGAGACGTTTGAGTTGCATGCAGCACAGAACACTCTTGCATGTGTGAGCACGCTGGTGGATTACGTTTCTCCATGCTGATCAATACGGAAATTAGTTGAGGATCAGTGCACCCGCAATGACTGTAGAGAGCACATTCTATAAACTAGTTATTCAATGGACTCAGATGGCTCCATATGTCAGAATTTTTTATTCCTCCACTCATCCATCCCCTCCCCATCATCTTTCCCTGCCGGCTACTCAACTTTCTCCCCTACTCCGCCCATCGCCACCCGTCGCCCATTCCCCCTCCTCTGCCCATCGCCTGCGCCAACCGCCGGTGAGCCGCGTCTCCTCCCCCTCCTCCTCTGCGCCGGAAGCCGTTGCCGGTCGCCGTCGCCGCCATGTTCCCGTGCCGCCCGCCTCTTCTGGCTGGTGCCGCAGCAAGCGGCAACCGCCGGTAGCCACCGCGCCGCCGCCTCCTCTGCCCGGCGCCGAATCCAGCCGTCGTGCCGCCGCCTCCACCAATCCTCGCCGTCACGTCGCCCCTTCCTAACCGTTGCGCGCCGCCGTCCGCGTAGCCGCGCCGACGGGCTGCCGACGCTGTGCGCTGGTCGCTGTCGCCGGTAGCCGCCGCGCCGCCGCCTCTTCGCCGAATCCAACCGCCGCGCCGCCAATCCTCACCGTCGCGATGCCCCTTCCTCGCCGGCTCACCGCTGCGCGTCGTCGTCCGCATAGCCGCGCCGACGGGCTGCCGCCGCCGTGCGCTGGTCGCCATCGCCGGTAGCCGCCGTGCACCGATCCCGGCCCCGCCTCCGCTGCGCAAGGATGGACAAAATGGCGGTCGTCCCCGAGCAAGCAAGGAGAAAATGGATGGGCAAGGAATCCTGCACGCCTGCACGTGGGTGGGTCCCGCTCGTTTTCGTTTTACGTGCTATCGGCTCATGCTACGTCTAGCGACGTTTTTTCCTCTCGCCTCTTCTCTTTCCTACCTGGATTTGCTATCGAGAGCTTATCGGCATCCGTTGCGGGTGCCCTTAATGGAAAACGGGTAGTTAGCCTTGGTTTCAGTGTCATAATGAAATACGATGATGGAAAACAAATGGAGTAGTACTTTTTGCGAATATAACTCCCGGGACTTGTTTAGTTGAAAAAAAAAATTTGGAATAGATGTCACATCAGATATTTGATCGGATGTCGGAAGACTATTTCGGCGACTAACTAGAAAACTAATTACACATGGTGCCAGGAAACCGTGAGACAAATTTATTAAGCCTAATTAATCCGTCATTAGCAAATGTAGGTTACGGTAGCACTTATAACTAATTGTGGACTAATTAGACTCAAAAGATTCGACTCGTGATTTTCATGCAAACTGTGTAATTAGCATGTATCTAAAGATGGGATGAGATGTGATGAGATGTTTTTAGGAAAAACTTTTTTAATTAAACAGGGCCTACCTATGGCGACGTAGGGATGAGAACAATCGGTGGATCCGGGGCAGTAGGTGTGGTTAAATAACCCCATAATGTGCAATCCATGCTTCATTTGGGCTGAAACAAGTTTGTCCGTCCTTGGCATTTACAGTCAACAACACAAACGGGCCTATAGCCTAGCGGTTACAATAGCCTCAGTAACACCTGAGTTCCTAGGTCTGATTTTCCGTGGGAACGAAATTTCCCGAATTTGTGTTTTCAGTGGTAAGCGATGTACTCGTCGACAACGAGGCGTCCATGGTGACTTCATCAATATCAAAAATTTGTCGGTCCAGTCTTTAAAAATGCTCATGTGGATAGGCTGTGCGTGTGTTCATAGAGGTGAGTGTGCGTGCGTTGTGAGTATTTACGTTATAATGCGTAATTCTTAAGAAAAAAAGTCAACAACTACACCCTTTTGTAATTTTGGGGTGGATTTTAATTTTTGGGCCCCACGCTGTTGGATCGAAATGGGTCACGTCTTTGTTACGTACCATTTCTTGTTTTCTGCATGGGATCTCTAAACAGAAAATGTATTTTTTTTCTTAATACTCTGTCTATAGGGAGTTGACTAAGGATAGAGCTATGTTCTGAAGATATTTGGCTGCATTTTGATAGATGATGGATTATGGTTTGTGAATGAAACTGAGTTTATGATGATTATTCGATGGCGCAAATGAATGACTTAAATATTAGAAAGTTTATAGGCTATTTATTTTTTTCAATAATAAATTGCTTTCTACCGTGTAAGTTGACAATGTATTCATTTTATACTGGGTTTAACCCATATTTTTACTTTGCAACGTGTGATTGCAAACTATTTTTCACTCGCACGAGTCTTTCAGGTGGCTCACGTCACGTGGTCCACCATTTTGCGAGGTCGTTGCGACTTGCGACTTCCCCGATCCATTCGCACCGGAGATGCCACAGCTTCGTGTCCGAACAAACCAGTTCTGATCTCCTTGGTTTGTTGCGCGTGGGGGGCAAGGAGACATCAGGCGAACTTCAACAACTTCAACAAACAGGAAACATGAGACTCTGCACGATGGCAGGAAAGGTGATCATTTGATTACCAACAGGTAGATCGTCATTAGCAAGTAACATGTGTATGCCCGAAACAACATCTCCATGTTACAGGACCATCCATAACCAAGATGCAAAAATGGATCAAATTTTATTTTTATAGAAACTGCAAAGTTGTTTCAGATAATTCTTTTTTTTTTGCGGGGATGTTTCAGATAATTCTAACTGCATGTAAACGAGAAGCTTGTGTATATTGAGTAAACGAAAAAAATATAGCATTGTCAACGGGTATTACGACAAGTTCAGAGAATGTAAAACGCAACACAGGACCAATGGACCATCCATTACTCTCTGCTCAACTTTTGAGTAGAGTGGCTTGAGACAAATCAAAGTTGAGCAGCAAGCCTCTCTACTCTCTGCTCTGCTCACAAGTCCTGACATCTGCTTGCTAGCTCCGTGTTTTCCTGCCTGGCGCTGCTGTGTAGCGACATTACTTCAGGAAGTCAGGTGACTTGTTGCGTAAATCGTGCCCCGAATCCCCGATGGCATACTGACAATTAACTAGATGAAACACCGTAAGTTGTTACAGATAATAAGTCGTATGACAGTAGACCGACATGAGGTGCTATTGCCCTAAGTGGATTTGCTTTACATCATCGATATATCATCCAATGATAGAAATATATTAAGACAATATAGTTTTATAGGAGATGATAGACCATATATCAATCATATATCCAGTCTATAAAAATAATTCAGGTGATGGGGTATAAAGACTTGGAATAAAAATTGAAATAATTAAGATGATGTGCATGGCTTCATGCAAGGAGAATATATACATTGCACCATACAATGTATGATCCAAAGGTAAATGCTAGAAAGAAATAGGGTGTTGTGGCTTTACGAGAAAAATGAGAATTGGCATTAAGCAGTGATTAGCAACTTAGTATGTACACCCTACGTCCAAAAAAACCAACTTCTAGCAATAAACCTGGACATGTATTTGTCTAGATTCAAAGCTAGAAGTTGATTTATTTTGGCACGAAGAGAGCATTAGAGAAATCCTAATAAAACACTGTTATATGGTTTCTATACCCATCATATCACACAAACATTACTATAGAAACTATATATACTGTCATGAGTGGTGTCTTGAAAATAAATTCTACCCAATCGTCTTTCTTCTCGCACCTTTTATGTACATATTGCATCTTAGTTAAAATGATTTTTTCTCTCCCCTTGTTAACGTTTTTTATCCTAATATTTTCTTATATGGTAGCCTATTTAATATTATGTAAACTAGCTGAGGTGAAGAGTTGAGACTGGCCTAATTAAGATAATTTAGACTTTGTGTGTCCTTGCTTTACAGGTGACACAGGCACTGAGAAGGATATACATCTGAAATCGTTTCTCCTTGTCAATTTGAGGCCATCGACCAGTCTACATGTTATCCAAATGACCATTTAGGGCAGGTATAATATGAGGTTTTTGCCGGCGATAGAATGTCTAGCTACGCATAATTCATAAAAAAAAATAGGAGAGAAATTGTATAGAGGCAACTAATATAGCGCCGGTTGTACTCAGGCTCCAAAGTAATTGTTGTCTCTACTACCATAGAGATTGAAGGATGACCTGGGGTGGAAAGAAACATTAGAAAATGGAAAGGTAGATTCCTTGGAAGTTGGGTGGAGGTGATGATTATCTGGTACTATTATGCATGAGAGCTATACCGTACTATTATATTGGTTTGGTAGGTTTGGAAGCTATTCCTAAAATCCTAAAAAAAACTTTGTTTTTAGATTTTCATGTACCGTTCGTTTTATTCAAAAAATTTATGAATAAATTAAGAAAAAAATGGTCATGTATGAAATATTGTTCATGTGTTACCATCTAATAACAAAAAAAGAAAGTTAATTATAAAAAATTTTAATTAAGACGGACGGTTAAAGTTGGACACAAAAATCTAAAATTGAACTCTTTTTTGGATGAAGGCAGTAGCAACTTACTCCCCTATTGAACTTTCTCTTAAGCTCTTGAGTTTTTTATTCTTAGATAGTTTAGCCCTAAGTTAAAAAAGTTCTCGAATCGATGGATGGAAGAACTGGAACATAGTGATATGCTATCTTTTAAAACTATGGGATGGTAGGGGTATACTTCTTCGGAACCCTTTTTTAAGAGATGTAATGTATTCTTATATGTTTTTGGAATGATAATCTGAAACATGTTTCGATAATTTTTAGAATATATAGCTTAACATATGTTTATCATCTATCACAAAACTATATATAAGAACTTGTCTTACAAAACTACAGATTTAATGTCTTCTTGTATCATAAACTATAGATTTAAGAACTTGCTTCATAAAACTACAAATTTAGTGTCTCCATTTTCACAAAACTACATGTTTAGTGTCTCTATAATTACAAAACTACAAATTTAGTGTTTTCATTATCACAAAACTACAGGTTTAAGCAATGCTAAAACATATAGTTTTGTGATAAATGTGTTGCTAAAACCTGTAGTTTGTGATAATAAAAATATTAAACTTGTAGTTTTATGATAATAGAGACACTAAATCTGTAGCTTTGTGAAACAAGCTCTTAAATCTGTAATTTTCTGATACACAAAGATACTAAATATGTAGTTTTATGAATAAGTTTTTAAATCTATAGTTTTATGATAGATTATGCAAGATACCTATAGTTTTACGAAATTTATTCTATGTTTATATTACCAAAATTTAAAGCAAGTCACGAGGATTTTGGATCAATATCTACTGATTAATTTTAAATAGCTGGTAGCCATTGACATCATGATCCGTTTCCATCTCTATAAACCACCTTTTGTCTTTCGCCCCACATTCACACACCCTATTTGTTCTCTATTTTACTATATATTTAGGACCGTGATCTAGCCGTGTTCAGTCACGTTAATCTCGTTTCTCGTTCGGGTTCAATGTCTTTAGGACATGCAACTCACCCATGTTCCACGTTACATGTCACATATGGCATGGGCAATAGCAAAGTGAGCAATCGGCTATTAGATGGCTAGGTTATCAATTATCTACTTATGTGGGGCCCACTTTAATTCAGCCTCAGTTAATCTCTGGCCAATCACTTTGCTGTCGCGCGCATGGCGCGCCTAGGCGTCCGTGCAAGCCGTCTCTTCAATAGTCGCCGGCTCCTCTCTCTCCTCACATTCTCTCTGATCCATCTATGCAAAATAGTCCTAGTCATCAGCTAATAGTAAGCTCATTTTCTCCTATCACATTTGCCCTTAGGTCTAGCCTTGCCGGCAAATCTGCATCGATTCCATCGTCACCGTCCCAACCTTTCCTACTGGCTGCTGCAGAGTGCTGAGTGGTGAGCAACAGAAGCAGTTCGGAAATGATCACTTGATCAGCACAAAAGGAATGAAAGAACGGCGCTCTTTGCGTGGTTTTCTACCAGACTAACTAAAGGGGTGGCAGGCGCTTTGCATTCAATGCCAATGTCATGCCTGCCTGCCTGGGCTGCTGACCGGCAAGTCATGCCAATGTCATGCCTGGGATGACCTTATTGCTCTCAGATTTGTGCAGCATATATAGGACATATTTGGAAGAGTTTTAGGTTTTAAGAAGCAGGTTGAAATCCAATCGGTGAAAAATTGGAGAAGCTGAAAAACTAAGCTTGTCCAAATTCTGGCTTATTAGATTATTTTATATAACTAAAAATTTTCAAAAGCTAAGTGAGAATCTAGACTATTTAGGAAAACTTCTGACAGTTGTGGCTTTTAGAAGAATCTGGACAAACCAGAAGATCCTCAAATAGGCTATAGTTATTGTTACGACAGTTTTCTGAACAAACATTACAGTTTACATCAATTGAATCCAGCCTTAGGAGCCATGCATATGCATCCACGAGACATGGCCTAGATGTATATGTGACATTGGAGGGAAACAAATATCCAAAGCAGCCTGGTGTGGTGAATGATGGATAATTATCGCTGCCTTGTATCTTTTAGATTCCCTTTTCCATGCATTTCTCTGCCATTAGATTCCCTTTTTTCATGCATTTCTCTGCTATTCTGCTCTTCCTTTAGCCTGTACATGCTCGAGGTTTGTCCGTTCAAACCAGAAATTTGGAGTCGTAGTGTAATTCAGCGTCTACCATTCTGTTATGTTGTTTTTTTAAAAAAATTGTATCTTTGCTATACGCTGCCGCTCGATAGAAAGAAACTCGATCAATGGGTTCCTTGTCCAGTTCCGTTGCACTTGTTTGGTTTATGGTCGAACAAGAATGAGAAAGCATAAAGTGTGGGGCTCCATTCAATGTTGCACAGAAACAGGGATACGGTCACGGATATGCGATACGGGGATACGGCATGTTGGAGCATGGGCTCGTCTAGCGAGAAATCATGGACCTCCCTTTGCTTGTTCGGCCCAGGGGCGCGATGCGAGACTCGTTGAGCTTGGGTGGAGGAGGAATGTAAAAGGTAGAAGAAGAGAGGGGTTGGCCCTCAAATGGACGATGCAGTTTATACAGGTTCGGACCGTAGTAGTACGTAATATCCTACTCCTGATGTATGTTGTATGTGGTTGATTCTTGGTGGAATTACGAGGATTCTATGCTATAATTTTTCTGAGCAACAATCAGAGTAAACTTGGAGACTAGTTCTAGCCTTCTAGCCCTTCAGCCTTCTGGGGATCCAAAAGTCCTCTGGAATGTAGGCTTGGGTCTCCTTTATACTACAAGGGACTATCACAACCGCCTATATTCTTCTGCTACAAGGAACTGGAGTTCCAACTCCTTTTTGCCTCCTGTGTCCTAGTATACTGACGCGTGGGCGCATGCAAGTGTGCGCTGTTGCGTGTTTATATGGGGACGTGTTTCAGTCCCACTGTAAGGACGAGATTTACCATGGGCAGCGAAGCGGCGGCCTCATGGGAGCCCACCACGTCGCCTGCAACCCAGCGGCTGAGTGGCAGTGGCGAGGTTTGCGAGGGGGCAGGGACGCACATGGGTTGATCCCTTCCGCCCTCCTAGCTCAGAGCCGCATTTAATGCGATTGTGACCAGCGAGTGACAGGGCATCACTTGTGATGATGGCCCTGCCATCGCGTGGTTACTGGGGGAACCTGCTCGCTCCTCCCAGCCGTCACGGAGGAAAGGGTGATGATGACGATGTCGTGCGGCTGCTGCGACAACCGATGTGTCAGCATGCGTGCCAGCGGCTGCCAGCAATCTTAAATGCGGTGGTTGGGCGTTGCGGGGGCGATAAATGAAGAACTCCTAGGCGGGGGTCGGGCTTAGAGCCCCCCCTTTCATCGAGAGATAAGCCGCCGTCCGTCTCCGGGCCCGACCCCTTCCAGGGTGGCCATGTGGCTTGACAGGCTTCAAGTCAAATCTAGGAATCCATCCTTCTCTCAAAACCATAGGACTCGACCCCGTAGGGCGGCCTCAGTGGCTTAAGGGGCCATTGTCCACGTCTAAGTGATATATATATACGGTAGCGCTACATGGCACGCTGCGTGCTACCAAATTGGTAGCGCGCCACACAGTAGTCGTACTCCCCCTCCCGCACACCTACAAATCGAGTTAAAATTTAACTCTTTGATTCACATAATGTTGGTTCAATCCCGCAAATCTAAAAATTGAGTTAAAATTTTTACTCAAAAATGAGATGTGTGGGACTGGTCAGGTAGGCGCACCTATCGCGAGTAAAAACTTTACTTAAAACTAAGATGTGTGGGAGTGGTTTGGTAGGTGCACTGATCGCGAGTAAAAATTTGACTCATAACTGAGATGTGGGGGATTGATGAATCATAGTTAAAATTTTACTCAAATTTCTGGAATTTCTGGATGTTGGGAGCCTAGGAGGGATAGAGGCATGCTACCAACCCTGGTAGCACGCAGCGTGCCATGTAGTGTGTGTGTATATATATATATGGCACGCTGCGTGCTACCAGGGTTGGTAGCATGCCTCTATCCCTCCTAGGCTCCCAACATCCAGAAATTTGAGTAAAATTTTAACTATGATTCATCAATCCCGCACATCTCAGTTATGAGTCAAATTTTTACTCGCGATCAGTGCACCTACCAAACCACTC